>MVAP01000078.1:0-84267 GCA_014825765.1 Cystofilobasidium macerans | reverse complement strand
CTCCCTTGGCTTCATCTGGTCGCCCGCCACTAGTGCCGGCTACTCGTCCTTCAGCGCCGGCCTATTTGACAACCTTGCTCACTACAGCCGGCGCAGCGTCGACGACCCTTCGACCTGAGCTCATGCGCCACGCTCGACTGTCCCCTCTCCCCTCCCTCTCTCCTCTTTTCTGCTTCATCTGCTGCCTGTTGTCGCCCTTTTTGCATCTGTCGCCCTTACGATTCTCATGACCCCCCATTACCGGCTCGTCTACCTTCACCGCGAGGAGTGTCTCTGACAGCACCGCTCCGAAATCAACAGCGTCACGGCACGTTCGAGTGAAGCTCATTTGTTGCTGTTCCTCTCATCGAGCACCAAGCGTTAAGTACGAGGCCTAGAGTCGTTGACTTCGAGCCTCTCGCTTGTGATCAAGCACGCGCTGGTGCGTGACGTTGCTATGGCTCGGTTTCCGTCTTCAGGCATCGACGGCCAAGCCAAGTAGCCAGGATGTTGCCCGCACAACCCTGCCCTTGGGCTCATCAACCTCATCCAGCATGGCCACCTCTTCTGTCGCCGCTCGGCTTATCTCTGCTCTCCCGACCGAGCTCCCACTGTTGCTCATTGGCGGCGGTTTGGCCAACCTCACGCTCGCTCGCGCCCTAACTGAGGTCGGCCAGGGCTCAGCCTCGCACCTCCGCTTGTTCGAGCAGTTCCCGGCGACATCGCATCCGCACTACTCGCTCAACATCCATCAGTACGCATCAGCCCCGCTCCAGAATGCGCTCAAGTCGCCGGGTCTCATCGACGACGCGACGGTCGATTACCCCCTCGGCGGTCGCGGCCGGATCGAGACGGACCTCTATGATCTCGAGACGGGGGCCGTTCTTGGGCCGCTCGATCTTCCCAAGGGTCGGACAGCGCACGTCAACCGGGCTCGGTTAGCGTCCGTTATCGCCGGCAACAAGCTCTCGATTGAACACGGCAAAAAGTTCGATCGGTGGGAGCTTGTCCGCGACTCGGGTGGCAGGGAGGCTGTCTGCGCTGTCTTTGCCGACGGGTCCGAGGCCATCGGCTGCGCCATTATAGGCGGCGATGGTGTCCACTCGGCAGGTGCGCTCGGCCTGTTCCTTCTGGTGCATGAAAGTCGTGTTTCAACGCTGACCTTGAGTCGCTGCTGCTACTCGTCTCGCCAGTCCGCACCCAGCTGCATCCGACTTGCCAACCCAAGGTTCTGCCGGTCGTCGCCTACACGGGCCGCTGGAAGAACGAGGCCCGAATCGCGCTCCAGCTTGACCCAAAGGTCAACAAAACACCCTACGCCCACCGAAACGACGCCGACGTCTACCGCATCGACGCCGCTGACCAGGCCCTCTTCTGTCAAACCTTCTCGCGGGCTGACGCCTCGGAGGTCGCCTACCAATGGATGTACTACCGGTCGCCTCGGCCGGACGGCGAGGCGGACCCGCTCTGGCGACCGAAGCGTGCCCTCGGCGAGGCCGACACCGTTCCCGACGAAATCTACGACGAGCTGGGTGCCCTCGGCGAAAAGACTGCCAAGGACATGCAGGTTCTCGTCAGCAGTCTCAAAAAGGGCGAGACGACCGGAGTACGTAATTGGCTGATGCGGACCGTCTCGCTGCCGACCGAGCCGAGCGCCGTCCCCGGCGCCGACCGGGTCATCGTTATTGGAGATGCCGCTCATGGCGCGCCTATCCGTGCGTCTTCTCGAGACCGAATATCCTTCCGCGTGCAGCGCAGCCTTAAGGTTAACGTCTCGCTCCTTTGCGGTGCCGCTCTACAGTCGCCGGCGAATCGGCCTCGCATTCGGTCCTTGATGGCGTCCTCCTCGCCCGCTCGCTCTCCAAGGCGTTCGATGGCCTCGCCGAAACATCCGATCGGTCGTACCCCATCTCGCATCCGCGGGCGAGCACGCAAGGCCCTGTTCTCCAGGCAATCCGCGCATGGGAGGCCGGCCAGCGCGAACGGTGGCAGGCCTCGGTTGATGACGCGGAGGCTCGTTGTATAGGGATGCTGAAGCCCATTGAGGTCTGGCGGCAAGCTGCCCCAGGCGCTGCGGCCCACGCTGATCCATGAGAGCCAGTTTTAACTCGAGACAAGCACCTTTCTGTCGGCGAGCTGTCAGAAAAGGGAATGAGTCGTTCGTTAAAGATCATAGAAGCATGCGTGCGGGACGAGGAGGCGGAACGTGTGGTGGGTAGAGGTGGGTATTGAAGGATGATGGTGAGCGGCGTGCCAGCAAGCGCGCTCATCGGCCGTACCTGCAGGCGAGAGGAAAGAAGGGAGTGCGAATGTGATCAGTGTCGAGCTGACGTTGCCAAAAGAGAGCCAAAGGACCAACTTTTGCAGCTCCCACTCGCGATTGTCGAGCGGGCAGACTGGGCGCACCAGTTGTAAGGATTGGAACTCTTGGTCAGCTTCCCGCTCCGTCTGTTACGAAGAAATCGAATCGTACCCTGCCGTGTCTTGAGCCATCGCGAGATGCAGTGGAAATGGAAGGCATGCTGTCGAGGTGGATGGGCGTGATGTTGCCGAGGGCTCGGTCAGCATAGCAGACGCGGCAAGGAAGCCATCAAAGCGCCGGACAGACATTGCAAACACCCCAGGCGACCGTGCACTCCTCCGTATTGGCCGAGGCCTGGTTGGCCTGGCACTCGATACCTTTAGCGGTCGGTGACAAGCGGTCAGCAGCTGTCAAGACAGGCGGAGGCGGTTGAGCGCCGCCGCGATGGAGCCGCGCGGTGCCGACGTCAAGGGCAAGGACACACAGAGCTCCATGATCTGGTTCTTGCAGATGGCGCAGTTGTCGACGAGAATGTCCCATGCCCAGATCGAGACGGCCGACCACTGTCGGACGACCAAGCGAGAACACAATCGGCGGTCAACGATCAGACACTTCGAGCCTAGCGGCACCCGACGCCGCACGACCCTTCTTTCAATCGGCCCAACCGACTGACCTTCTTGACCTCGAATTTCTTGCCGCTCCCCTTGGCATCTTTGCCACCCTTCTTGACCAGACCCTTTTTGATGGGCTTCTTGACGGCGGCGGCGTCATCGGCAGCGCCCTCGGCAGAGGCGGCGGCGGCCGGCGTCTCGACCGGCGCAGCGGTGGAGGCCTCAGCATCGACGTCCATGGCAGACATGGTGGGCGGAGCGAATCGAAAGCTGGCTGGTACGAGTTTCTTCCAAGCGGTGGTGGGCGCAGAGATTGGGCGAAGACTGCTGCTGTCGAGAGAAGTCGCTTGTAGCCCAGGAGTGAAGGTCGAGCACCCTCGCAGCAGCAGAAGCGGCCGCCTGCCCCTGCGCCCGGGTTCCTCGCGTCGTGCTCTCGCGTCTGGCGCCAGGCTCTCCGCGCGTCTCTGGCAAGATGGGCTCTCGTCGACGGGATGAGCTGGCGGCCGACGCTGACCTCCCGTCCCTCCGACTGTCCTGTTCCGATGCTCTCGACGCTCCTGTGTCGGCTGCTCCACCTGCTGCTGCTCGCGTCAGTCGTCCTCGCCGCGAAGGATTTCTACAAGGAGCTCGGCGGTGCGTCAGCTCGCAACCGCGGCGAAGCGCCCACATACTGTAGCAGGCATCCGAGCGGAATGCTGACCCTTTCCTCCCCCTTCATAATGACGCCGGCAGTTGACCGGCAGGCGAACGATGCGACGATCAAAAAGGCATACCGCAAAATTGCTAAGGCTAATCACCCAGACAAGAATAAGGACCCAGCCGCCCAGCAGAAGTTCGCTGACGCCTCGGCCGGTGCGTCGCATGGCGCGGACACTCATCTTCCCCTCGGCGCAGTCGAGCTGACCTGCATTCTCACCTGGCGGGTCTCGTCCAGCGTACGAGGTCCTGATGGACTCGGAAGTGCGTTCCGTCGGTGTGCATGCGTATCGTGCCGCTGCTAATCTTACGCGCCAACCTGCGCTCTTTCCGGTCGTCAGAAGCGCCAGATCTACGACCACTATGGCGAGGACGGCCTCAAGCAGCGCCAGAATAACGGCGGCCACGACCCGCGCGACATCTTCTCACGCTTCTTCGGAGGCGGAGGTATGTCGTCGCCCATCTCTTGCGCGAGTGCTAGATTGAGGAGCTGACATCCGCTTGCATGTTCGGCAGGCGGCCAGGAAGAGCGGCGAGGGCCCTCGAAGCTGACCGAGATCGAGGTCGACCTTGCCGACTTCTATAACGGCCGGGAGGTCGAGGTGCGTTCAAGACTGTAAAATATCAAGATTTCAGCGCGGAACGCTGATCGCCTGGGCTGTCCATCAGTTTGAGCTCGACAAGATGATACTTTGCGATTCCTGCCGCGGCTCTGGCGCGGCCTCTGATGGCGACGTTGTCAAGTGCGGTGGCTGCAGCGGGCAAGGCGTCAAGCTTCAGCGACAGCAGGTCTTTCCCGGCATGTGCGTGGCTGCTACTTCTCTGCTGTCGGTTTCCGCTCCTGGTCTTGCTGACGACGGAGTCTGCTGGGTTTGGCAGGTACACCCAGATGCAGGTCACCTGCAACGAGTGTAGCGGCAAAGGCACCCAGATCCGGCGGTACGCTCTGACTTGCTTCTTTCGGTTTGAGGCGCGGCTATTCGCCGACTGACTAGATCTTATCTCCCACTTTTTCAGGCCTTGTCCGCATTGCGCCGCGCAAAAGATCCTCCCTTCCCGCATCAAGCTTGCCTTCCACCTTCCAGCCGGCGCACCGGAAGGCTTCGAGATCGTCTTTGACGGTGATGCTGACGAGAATCCAGACTGGGAAGCCGGCGATGTCATCGTGCGCACGCGAAGCCGGCGGACCGAAGGCCTCGGCAGTTGGGGGCGGAAGGGCCAGTCGCTTGTCTGGCGTAAGACAATCGGTATCGAGGACGCGCTTCTCGGCCTCAACGCGTCGCTCCCACACTTTGATGGCCACCATGTCGACCTCTCGCGGCCGGGTGTCACCCAGCCGGGGCACGTTCACCAGATCCACGGCGAGGGCATGCCCGCCTATGGCGACTCGCCCGCAGGCGACCTCTTTGTCCACTACGACGTCGTCCTGCCGTCATCGATAACGCACGCCCTACGAAAGGGTACGTCGTGGATTTGCGCCGCCAACTGCTGCTGTGCGGATAAAGGCTGACCCGCCTGCCCCCTCTAGACCTCGAGGAAGCCTTCGCCAAGGCCCGCGGTGGGCGCAGGCGCGATGAGCTTTGAGTCAGCCCTTTATAGATGCGCCTCGGACTAGCTTACGCACGGGAAGGGCATAAGGTCATCATCGTTACAGTCAATGGGCGGTGAATCAAGGTGACAAACAAAAGAAAGATGGAGAGTAGGCCTCGATCGCCGGTTATGGCTTGGGCTGATACTTCTCGAGACCGACGGCGAGCAACCATGAAGCGTCGAGCTCGTCGAAATCGTCATCGGCGTTTAAGCGGGTCTTTATAGTTTCCTGTCCGTCCGGGAAGAAGCGAAACAAGACAGAATAAGCGGCAGGTCGGAAGACGGCTCGAGAGGAGACTGACCGACGGTTCGACGATGTGGATCTCGTCCGACTCGGCGTCGCTGAGCACAAAGACATCGTCGGCCTCCGAGTGCGAGCTTTCGTGCTTGTCGATACGCTTGCGTTTCGCTGGCGTCGCTTTGCTCGGTGCCGATGAGATGGACAGCGCTGAAGACGAGGACGACGGTGGCGCCTTGAAGTAGCTCGATGTCGTTTCGCCCGGTGGATCTGTCACTGGCATTGGCTTTTTGAGCGGTTTGGCCCTATTAGCCGACGCCCGTAGGCCGTGAAGGTAAAGCTGCTCCTCAGCGCCGTAGATGGCGCCTTTAAGCGGGGTAGGCCGCGCACATCCGGCGGTCGCGAGCCGGTCAGCCATCGTGTTGCCGTCCTCTCCGTGGTGGCCCTTGACCCATACTAGTCGAACGTCGCCGATCTCGGGTTCGCGCGTGACGTCTCGAAGCGCAATCTCACCGAGCGACGGCGCGCCTATTGCACGGGCGATGAGGAGGCGTTCGATGTGGAGGATCAGGTCGAGGTTAACGACATCCTGACCGTTCGATCCCTTGAAGTTGCGGCGGCGCCAGTTAGGCAGCCAGTTCATCATACAGTCGATGCAATACTGGCATTACGAGTTTTATTAGCTACCCCTCATACGAGAAGCAGGCAATGAGGACGAACGCGAGAGTCGGTTCGAATCTCAAGCGGGCCGGTAGGCTCGGGCGCCGTCTCGAGAGCCCTGAGAATGGCCTGCGAGGCAAAGGAGCAATTAATATGACTCGCCGGCAGCGAGATACCATCACCAGGGGCACGGGAGCGAGGATTACGCACCAGCAACTCGCCCCGGTTATTGGTCTGCACTAGCCCCGGGACGGGCTCCGACAGGTTGCGGCCGCTGCGGGCTCCATAGTAAACGCCCAACCCAGCTTTGGCTTTCATCTTTCCGTTCGAGGTGCAGCCGCCGTCCGTATAGACAACAAGCCGTCCCTCGGCCGTCCGCATGAAGCCGTCCGCATCTTCCTTGATCGGAGCAAGCTCGTTCGTCTTCGGTCTAGCATGCTGCTTCTCATGGCCGCGAGCGGGTCCGGCAGTAGAGAAATCCGAGCCCTCCCTTGTCTTGGAAGCTGCTCCACGACCTTTCTTCGGCTGACCACCACCTGGCTGAATCTGCGGCGTCAAATCTTGATTCCAAAGGGGCAGTGGCGATGATCAGCCTCACTGTCGGCCAACGCCGGGAACGACGGACGTGGGAAGCTAGTCCGACCCACAGGACTTGACGCCAGCAAAGCGCTCGGCTTCGAGGACGTTGTCAAACTTTTTGAAACTAGCAGCACGATAGCCAATGACCTCCTTCTGGCACTCGTCCCAAGTCGCATAGACGCCCGGGTGATAGCCGCGCGCAACGGCGTAGTAGGCGGAGCGCGCCATCCTGGGTCTGCGAGGAAAGGGTGAGCTGAGCCTTTGCGCCCGGCGTACAACGCAGAGCAACGACAGCGACTCACAGGGAGAGAAACAACGCTCGTTGCGGTCGCTGCCTGCCTGCTTGAGCTGCAGATCAGGAGAGGAGAGCGAGCGTACGAGCTGAGTGAGCGTCGAGGCCCCGTCAGGCGATCCCTGTCGTAGAAGCCACGCCTCGAGCGCCCCCCCCCCCCCTCGCGCGGGCGCGCAGCGCCTCCCTCTCGCGTCGCCGGCCGAGATGGCCTCCGACAGCCCCGAGATGAGGACGATAAGGCGCCGACCGTCGTCCCTGAGCCCTCAACGTCGACCCGCCCTGCTAAACGCCAGCATGATCCGGTTGCCTTGCCTCCTCTTCCAATCTCGAGCGGCTCGCGCAATGTCAACTACCTCGATCGCAATCGTGAGCGGTCCCCCTCTTTCTGCCGATCAATGCCTCGGGCAACAATACCTGACAGCCTTCTTTGGCACGCCCTGGGCAGCGCAACGACTACGGGCCTTATATCGGTGGTGGGAACTTCAGCAGAGGAGCGGGTCCTGAGTCAGTCGTCGAGAGTCAGACGAAACGGCCGTGACATTCCTGGCTTGATAACGCGTCGCTCATTTCTCCTTTCCTTGCCAGGCTTCTCGTCGAGTCGCCATCAACAAGCAAGATCATTGCCTCAGTCGATACTCCCTCGTCGTCCGAGATCAGCCAGACGCTCGACCTCGCCCAGCGTACCTTTGATAGCGGCGTCTGGTCCCGCGCGTCGGCGCTTCATAGGTCGCGCGTCCTGGCCAAGCTCGGTGAGCTACTCGCGCAGAAGGTCCCGGCGATTGCCGAGCTCGAGTCGCTTCAGACCGGCCGGGCCGTGCGCGAGCTTAGAGCTCAGCTCGGCCGCCTCCCTGATTGGCTGGCATACTTTGCGGCGGTTCTCAGGACGTCCGAGGGCGCTGTCATGCCAACCGAGGGTGACATCCTCAATGTGGTCAAGCGCGTGCCGCTTGGCGTTGTCGCTCAGGTACGCGGTTTGCCCCTCAGCGCAGAGAAAGGAAGCCTGGATCGTTGACGACCGAGTATCCCGCTATTCAGATTGCGCCTTTCAATCACCCACTCTTGATTGCTGTCAAGAAGATCGCCCCCGCCTTGGTGCGTCTTGACTTGTCGCCAGTCTGTCGCGCGCTCGAAAACTGACGTGCTTCCCGCTCTTGAAGGCCGCCGGCAACTCCGTTATTGTCAAACCGTCCGAGTCAGTTTGAAAGTCATAAGAAGTCCAAGCTGAGGCACCATGAGCTGAGGGCTCCCTTTGAGCAGACTAACGCCGCTCACACTGCTTGAGTTTGGGCTACTCGCAACCAAGGCCGGCGTACCCGACGGAGTTCTCTGCATCTTGCCCGGCGACGGACGCACGGTCGGCAAGGAGCTCGTCGAGGATCGACGCGTGAAGAAGATTGATCTGACTGTGAGCTTACCTTTGATACTCTGCTAAGGAAGCATTTCCACATTGCTGACATGAGCTTATGCTTTGACAGGGCGGCAGTGCGTGGCGCAAGGCATAGAGCTTGGTTGGCATGCCGCATGCTGACAGTCGCTTTGGAATCCGGCGCAGCCGAAACCGGCCGCAAGATTGGAGAGATCGCTGGCCGTAATCTTGCGTCTTACACGGCGGAGCTCGGTGGAAAGGCGAGTATCGCTGACGAATACTGAGATTTGGCCGGACATCCCATCTTACGCCTGTGCTTCATTCAGGCTCCGATCATTGTCTTCGAGGACGCAGACGTTCAGAACGCCGTCAATGGGGTCGCTTTCGCTGCCTTCATCGCCTCGGGTCAGACGTATGCCCTGTCAAAAGTTCATGACAGCCAGGCTCGCGAGCGACTGATAGACATCCACCCTCAGATGCGTTTCCGGCACGCGCATACTCATTCAGGAGTCACTCTATACAGACTTCTTACGGCTTGTGCGTACAGACTCCGGATCCCAATCCTCTGCAAAGTTGACCGATGTTGGTTCTGCTCTTGTAGCTGAAGGAAAAAGTGGCCGGCATCGAGCGGCGCATGGGAGATCGTGCGAGCCTTTCTCCCACTTATTTTCGGCGACTTCTTCTGAACACACTCTACCTCACATCCAGCTCTCAATCCTGCTTCGATGATGGGTCCCCTCGTCTCTGCTTCCCAGTTGGCAAAGTCGGTCGCCATCGTGGAGCACTCCACCGCGGTCGACGGCCTGGACGTCCTCTGCGGCGGAGTCCGCATGACCGGCGTTAGTCCGCTCGACGGTTTCGATCTGAGTGACGGCTACTTCTTCTCGCCTACCATCCTCGGCGGCCCAGGTGTACTCGACAGCCGAGTTTGGAGAGAAGAGGTCTTTGGTCCGGTCATCTGCGTCGCCTCTTTCGCGGTGCGCAGTCATGAAAGCACCGGACTTTGTGTCTGATGCGGGGCTAATAGTTCCCGTTCTCGCTCAGGATGAGGCAGAGGCCATCCGACTGGCCAATGACTGCGACTTTGGACTCGGAGGTGCCCCCCGAAGGTCCCCGTATCACAGATGGGGGCCACCTGACATTTGCCGCTCCATTTTTTCCCACCCACAGCCGCCGTCTGGACTAAGAACGGTGCGAAGGGCATTCGAGTCGCTAACGGGCTTGACAGCGGTCTAGTCTGGGTCAACACGCATCATCGCAACGATCCGTCGTCTCCGGTGCGTAAATCATCTCGAGATCCAGGAGATATTGTTCCATTCACAGCTGACGTTCAAAGGCACGACGTGTCGCTGACGTAGTGGGGTGGAATGAAGGAGTCCGGCATCGGCCGGGAGAACGGGATTGAGGCGTACCGAGCCTACAGCCAGTCGAAGTAGGTCTCTCATTTCCCCATGATTGTCAGAAGTCGTTGCTGACTCATTGAACGTCTTTACTCGGCTTATCGATCAACCAGGTCCATCGTCATCAACACCGCGCCAGAGGAGGTCTCGCGCGTGCAGGACGACTGGTTTTCCGAGACAAAGACCGACGTCCGTTACGGCTGAGCGCTGCCGGAAGACTTAGCGTAGATGGCGATAGAATGGCGGCGCCGGCCTTCAGAATGTGCCTCTGATAGAGTACGCATGAGACCCGCTGGCCAAACGCACGCGCTCGTGTCCTCTCGGGCGGCGGCGCGTCCGACTCCGCCCAGCCTCTACTTGCGTTTCTCACCTCCGGCCTCATCTCGTCGCCTATCTCATTGTCTATTCCTGCGACCGGTCTTTATTGCAATGGCTAAGCTTACGCAGAAGACTGTTGCGGCTTTCTTCTCACCGCGACGGAAGCGGACGACCCGCGTCAACCGCAAGCTCAAGGAGGCGGAGCCCGTCTTCAGCGACGACTCGTCCAGCGAGGACGACCCGGCCCACTTCGCGCTCGAGCCCAAGTCCCGTGCGTCGAAATCTCCCCGTAGAGCGCGATATCGCGCAATATGATACGCATGACGCTTGAGCTTTGGACTGATAGCAAGTGCCGCTTTGCCTCCAGAGCTGCTCGACCTCGCCGAGTCGCCGCCGCGCTATTTCACCTCGTCCTCGTCATCCGACGGCGACCAGCAGTCGTCCTTCCGCCCAGCTCGCAAGCTCGTTCGCCGCTCAGAAGCAAGCTCGTCGCAGGGTCCGGCCTCTGCGCAGGATCCGGTGCGGAAAGCCTCAACCTCGAAGGCGGCGGCAAACGCGCCGGCTAAGACAGCTGCCCGCGCGCAGTGGGAGGGCAAGAAGGGCAAGGGGCTCGGCAAGGAGAAGGACGTTTCACGTCCTTCAACTCGCGCAGGCAAATGGACGGACGACGAAGATGAGTATGCTGCCGACCGAGAGGCAGCGGCGGAGATCGACAACGACTGGCTCGTTACAGATGGCAGCCCGGCGCCAACGTCCAAGGGGAAGGGCAGAGCGACCTCGGGTGCTGCAGTCCAACCATCAGCCCCGAAGCTCTCTCCTACCGTCCTCAAGCAACTCAAGTCGACTACTATGAGCGTCACCCCGACGGTCACGGCGACAGCTGGTTCGGACGACCCCGACGGAGGGCTCAAGCCCCTGCGATCCCCCCATGCTGCGCAATCGGAAGCCCTGGCTGCGCCGTTGTCGGCGGTCCGGGCGAAGACATCTACGGTTGAAGATCTGCTGGATGCGGCCGTCGGAAGCCAGATCAGTAAGGCGGTCGACGCCAGATCGACATCTATCAAGCCAGAAGGACTAAGCGACGCTCTCGATGACTCGGACGGCAGCGTGCTCATCATGGACACGCCTCCGCCGGAGAGCCCCCCTCGGTTACGGTCAGACAAGATGGTGGACCCGCCTGCTTCGGTGGAGAAGGCGCGACCATTGCCAGGCAGAAGTGTCGTCGTTAGAAAGGCCGTCAAGCCCGCGCTACGCGCAGCTTCGCCATCCCCCTCGCCATCGGTCTCGCCGCAGTCAAAACCGACGCGAGCCGCTAGCGCATTACAGCGTTCACAACACCTTCAGGATCGGACCAAGCAGGGCACGCGGTCGTCGCCACGAGTGGGGTCATCTCGCCGGCAACCGTCCGAGGACAAGTCGTCTGACCAACGCGTTGTTCGGTCGAGCACGACCCGCGAGCGTGTGCAGAAGCCGAGCGTCCTTTCCTCATCCGAAGCTTCGACATCAGATGCCCCTTCGACCTCTCGGGTTCAATCCAGCCAGCTCGCTAGTAAGAGACGTAAGGCGCTCGGCAAGCGGAAGGCGACGCCAATATCGTCGAATTTCGAAGAGGACGAGGACGGGCTCATTGGCGACGACGACTCGGAGGAGGACCGGCGCAGAAAGGCCCGCGTCAGCAAGACGAGGCCAGGATCTCAAACGGCTAAGCGCCGCAAGCGTCCACTCGACTCATCCGGCGAAAACGAATCGGAAGAAGAGGAGGAGCAACGAAGGCGGAAGCGCAAGAAGCAAAGGAGGCTCACGCAACGTCGGGCGATGGTCGAATCGCAAGATGAAGAGGGGACCGACTCGGAGCCGGACGATCTGGAGGACGATGCCGGACGCCTTCGTGAGTGTCGTCTCGTCCACTGAGGCCGGTTAGGTTGCTGACGCCAGAGGTAACAGTCACCATCGAGAGTCGTATGAGGACCGGCACGGAGCGGGCTGGCACGAAGGAGCTCGCCCGGCGGGCTCAGCTCGAGAAGTTGAAAAGTTTGTTGCCCTTTTTGCTTGCGTGCAGGAAGCATCGAAGCTAACCCTGACCCGCGCCCTTCCCCTCCAGAGCGCAAGCAGCAGCGTAAATCGGGCGTGACGTCGCTCATCACGGAGGACGAGGAGGAAGGGAGCGAAGAAGAGCAGCCCTACACCGAGATTTGGGGCCGTGACTCTCGTGGCCGCTATGCAACCGAGGATGACGAAGAATTCATGGAGACTTTCATCGAAGAAGATGACGAAGAGATCGACCAGCTCGACCTTCCCGGTACGTGCCGCCTCGTCCACTCGTCAATGCCAGCCACAGCTCACCCACCATCTTCTGTCTTCTGCTTCCAGCTGCCTTCCGATCCGATGCATCGCAACCGATGGAACTCAACTTCAATGTCGTCATCCAATGGCATGTACGTCGGCCTGACCAAGTTACGCCCGCTGACCGACAAATATTTCCCAGGGCTGATCGAAGAGCTCGTACGACCAGGTTCATGCAATTGTCAAGGGCCGGCAGTGGGCAAAGAAGGCGACGCGAGACTCGTACTTCCAGGCGCCACTTCACCGCCTGCGAGACCATCTCACCAGCACCCGCAATTCGTGCGTTCCGTACAAGGGGCAGATCCCAAACCTGTCTGCTGATCGCACTTCTTTCAAACGGCCGCTTCCAGCGGCATCACGAGCCAAGTCTGGCCCGCTCATTTCAAGAAGGCCTTGGACCGCTTTCCAGTGTTTGAGGGCTACACCATCAAGGGCAACTCGACTCCGTGCGATGCTGTGTGTACCTCGTCGGCGTCAGTGGTCTGCCGGACTTTTTGCAAGCTGACCCCGTTGAATCGTACCACAGTGCCAAAACCCCAAACGCCCAGCTACCCGCAAGATCGAGCTCTCGGGCAAGCGCTTCGACCCGGTGACCTTTGAACGCATCGCCTACGACTCGGAAGAGTCTGAGGATGATGGCCTCAAAGGTCTCGACTCTGAGGTGCGCTTGGGACGGTGATAGCTTCAAGTCATTGACGGATGCTTACGTTGTCAAACGCCTTATGTGACTCATATCAGTTCAACTGTGGGCGATACTGTTTTCACCGGGCTCGCGTCTATCACGCCATGACGCATTGGGGTGCGCCAGCCGAGCTGTGGCTGGCACGCGATCGAGATGAGCTGACCCAATTCGACGTCACTTCTCTTTGCAACAAGAGGACGACATTCATGAGTGGCTCTGGTGCGTCATGTGTTGGTATCCGAAGCTCTTCCTCGAGCTGATCAGCCTAGTGATGTTTTTCGATCTCTAGCGATACCATTGAGCAGCTGCCGGATGAGGAGGATGAACGGCCGGGCACAGCGGCCATCCGCATTGACGGCGGCTTGCACAAGATCTCTTCCCTGCCCAGCAAGAACGACCCGGACCGCATCGTTGAGTGGCTTTCAAAGAAGGTCCGCTGGGTGACGAGCCAATGGAGCAAGCTGAAGGAGCTTATCGAGAGCGGGCGCAAGTGTGTTCGTTCTCGAAACGTCATCCACTGCTTCCACTCGACTAACGTTGCCCTTCGCGGACCTCTCAAACTTTTCCTTGCAGTCTCGACGCTGAGTACCGGAGATGGGAGTCTTGACGCACTCGCAGACGCTCGCGCTTCTCCTGCTGCGCATCCGAATTCCTTTCTCTTAAATGTGAGCTTGACAACGGTCATGCGATCAAGCTGCTCCGCTGAGAGCCTTTGCCTCGCGCGCATCCTTTGCCTCGCGCTCCTCAACGCCCTCAATGATAGCCCGGGCGACGACCGCGTGGACGTCCTTTGCGCGTTCCATCAGCTTCTCCATATCCTGCAAGCGCGAGGCGCAAACGGTGCAGACTGGTCAGCGCAGGGCGCAGCAGGTTGAAGGACACGGCGGGCGTACTGTCATGACCGCGTCAACCGGAGCCTGGCCTGTCGACCAGACGTTCGTGACGACGCCGAGCGAAGGCAGGCACGCAATCGTCAGTCGCGACGTCGCCAGCTGCGATTCGCGCGCCGTCGGGTCGAGGAAGAGCTGTCCGTCGATCTTGGCCTAAGCCATGGAAGGATGCGAAGCGCAGAGTCAGACGACGGCAGACCTATCAACTGGTATAGAGCAGGTGGGCAACGCACCGAGCCGACACCGACAACGAGACCCATCATCTCGACGCCGCCTCCAACCCCGGCGAGAGCTGCGCCTGCGGCGGTCGTGCCCGCCGCCACGACGCCCTCAACGCCGTCCGATTCGAGGACGAGCAAGAAAACGTCCAGCTGCGACTTCGGCAACAAATGAAGCCGAAGGGCGGGGATGAGCGATTGAGCGAGAAGCGATGCCGGTAGCGGCGGCTCGGTGTCCTACACGAGGTGATCAAAACGTCAGCAGGAACGTACGCAGCACAGCAGCAAAGGACTTCCAGCGCACCCTCAGAGGGAACCGACGAGGGTCCGAGGCGAACGGCGCATACTTGACCTCGACGTTGAGCGTGCCTTCAGCGGCGTACGGCGGCGGCCTCGGTCGCGGGCCATAGCTGACGAAAGCGAACTTGTCAGCGCTATGCCTCTTTGAGACCGGCCAGAGTACCGTGACGCACATGGCGCAGGCAATTTTGGTGTTCTCCATCTCGATGTAAGCTGATCCGTTGGCCTGATTGATCAGGCCCGTCTTAAGGACTGGACAGGAGACAGAGAGCATACGACACGATGCTCAGTTGCGGCTCGAGCTGAGCCTGCAAGCGGACTGATACCGCAGGACTGTATTCTCACAGATCGGTCGCAGGTCATCCTTGGCTCGCGTTGTCCGTTTATAGCGGCGGGCAGCATCGGCCAGGCTGTCAAAAGCAGCGGCGGCCGTTGTCGAGCTCGAGCCGGCTGCGGCCGGCAACGGCAGCTCGTCGTCGTAGACCGGTGGGAACGACACCTCAGGTCCATTCACCCGGCGGCGGTCGAATGCAGGAGCAGCCATGCTAGCAATGGAGATGCTTAGCTTCAAGCTCAATGGGAGCCTGAGAGGGGAGGAGGCTGAGGGTGTGGGCAGGGCGGGATGTGGTCGAACGCAGCAGCCACACCGCCGTTCGCGGAAACGCGACGTCGGCAGCGGCCACGCCAGAAGGCGGCTGCGTGCAGCTAGTTGCTCTCCAGTGCCCAGCAAATCTCCAGTGGCCCGCAAGGATCGACTCAGGCTGACAAGCGAAGGCGCGCTGAGGGTTCTCAAGGAAAGCGATAGGTGCAAGGTAAAGCATGGATTGACAACAAGCAAAAAGAGACGAGAGGTGCTGCAGAAACGAGGGGACGAGACATCAGCGCCCGATCCTCGTCTCACGCGACATTCGAGTTCAAGGAGGAAGGGGCTGGTTGGGTGAGATCAGAGGGTGTTGCCCGGATTTTGTTTGGTGCGGGCGGTTTCGTCTGGCTTGGTGGCCCCCGCCGAGGTTAAGCCCGACAGAGACCGATCTGAAGACCGTCGTGAAAATGGCATCATGCGTGGGGATGGAGGTGGGAGGATAAATGAAGGGCAGGAAGGCGACTAACCTCGCGGGCACGATACGAACAAGGGAAAGAAGTCAGCGGTCACAAGTTCTAGAATGGCCAAAAAATTGGGAACGAGTCAGCGTAGCTCTCCTCAAGGAAGCAAGACGAGAAGAGGAGCGATGAGTGGGAGATCAGAACATGCCCTCGCAAGCGAGGGTCAATGCAGCCATGTAGTTGTCGATCACGACGGTCTGACGGTAATTACATACTCATCCTTTCGAGGAAGATGGAAGGCGAAGGGGGGGGGCAAGACATGTACTTACGGTCAGCAGGTCGTGTCGTTCGTCGATTCCGTTAGATCAACAATGTAGTCAAAAGACTTCGTGTGGTTTGGTCTGGACATCGAGAGGCAGAGTAGCAGGGCGGTCAGTAATCCAAGGCAAACTGAGGATTCCGAATCCGGGTCAAGTTGTAAGAGGAAGGGGATGTTCAGCCGTGTGCAGTATCGTCCGCGTACGACCACCCACATAGGGGAAGGCCGCGCTCAGTGACTCTAGTTTGAAAATGATGTGCGTTGTCATCCTTTGGAGAAAGAGCAAGCTCGCCGCCCCGATTGGGAGCCAGCTCGCGTCGGCCTTCGAAGTTCCCGACCAAGGAGGGAGAAGAATGGACGACCGAAGCAGAATGCGAAGGCTCACCAGCTGGTCAAGGGGCAGCAATGTTCGGAACGACCGCCATAGCCTTCGGCGAGGCTACTTAACGGCCGTTCACTGCCGGGTGTCCGAAGATGGCGGTCAGGTCGCAACGCTGTAGTCGGCCTAGCGTTTTGGACGCCGGCCTGCGAAAACGTCTGGGCGAGCGCGTTGCACACGTGGAGGGCTAAGGCGGTGGCAGCCCCTCAGCCGCGCCGCAGCGATAGCGGCCGGACGAGACGCCGCGCAGTCTCCCTCGGCCAGATGTCAACGCCGAGGACCACTTCGCGAGCGATGTCGGCCCTCATAGGTCGGGCGGCTGACATGGACGTCGACGAGCCTCCTATTGTCTTGCTTGAGCGGTCGGCCCGAGCGGGCCGAGGCAATAGAGTGCGTTCCCCGCCTCGCAAGCGGCTGTTGCTTCTCTAGGCTTTCGTCGACGGGCTGTTGACCGTTTCGAGGCCTAACCCATCCTTCGCTCCACCATCACAGTATCAAGCGCTGCTCGCAGCGGAGCTTCAGCGCGAACAGGAGGCAGCAGGCAAGGCACTTCGCGGCGACATGCCAGCCGACACTGACGACGAGGATGATGAGTTTGCGCCGGCCGGTGCGTCATCCTGCGCGACCGATGGCGGCGTCGCTCTCCTGCCGTGGCAACTGGCCGCGTGCTGAGATGACTGGCATTCCTCCCTCTTATCAGCGGATGTTGCTGAAGAGGATCTGGACGACGAGGGCGCCGACTACTCGGGCGACGAGGGCGAGCGGCCCTGGGAAGGCGACGACGACGACGACGAAGAGGCGCAGCTGCAGCGGGACGAGCGAGCCTCCAAACGCGTGCGTTCGCGACGGCCTTAATGAAGCGCAGTGCCCACTCCGCCGTCCAATTGACGAAGCGCAATGCTTTCTCATCGTCTCCCGGTCAACAGAAGAAAGACTCGTCGCTCTTCTACCTCAAAAAGCGGTCGACAACGACCCGCAAGCCGCTGCGTTCAACTTTTGACGTTGATCCAGGCCCGGCCGAGTCGACAGTGATGGATCATGATCCTTCTTCGCCCGAAGAAGGGGATGACGAGAAGGCTGCGGCACCTGTCCCGTCACAGCGGCGCAGTACGCGGCGTCACTTGATGACATCATCGAGTATTCCGAAGCCGTCGCCCTCGGACGCCGACATGCTCGTCCGTCGCCGGGAGCCCAGGTCAACCAATTCTCTCTATCGTCGTATCAGGACTCCTCCAGTCTCAGAGCCTTCTTCGGCGAGTCATCAAAAGGTTCAGGCACATGCTTTGGCGCAATGCTCGTAATCATGCCTGACAGCTCTTTTTGGACCGCATGACTTGTCAATAACCAGATCAAGCCAAAGACTAGGACGACACAGCCAGCGCGGCGTATGACGCAAGAGGAGAGGATGGCCGCCGCGCTCGAGATGGAAGAAGAGAACGTCGATGAGCTCCGGACGTGGCTGGCAGACGAGGAGAAGAAGCGGGCCGACCGGCGCCCGACGCCCAAAAGCCTGCGCGGGCCCAAGCTGACGACGCTCTCGATTGAAGCTGGTCGGCCCGTTGTGATTGTTGGCGGTGGGCCGGACGACGTCGAGAGTGGTCCGTCGAGGAAGAAGCAGCGGCGGCAGACGGGAGCGAGCGCTGCACGATCACCAGAACAGGAAACGCTACTCCTGATGGACGACGAGCGTTCGGCCAGCGAATCCGTCACTCCGGTCGTGAAGACGACCTCAAGGGGCAAAGGTAGAGCGACGGCTTCCAGCTGCTCGGACGACGAGTCGGCCTGCATCTCCGACTGTGCAGTTCCAGTCGATGACGGCGGTGTTCGGAGCGCGCGCACGTACTTGCACTTGTCGCATCCGCCGCCGGCAAGGAGTGAGATGATGGCCGTCTTGTTTGGCGACCATGTCGACTGGGGCCAGCCGTCATTGCCGCCGACGGAAGGTGCGTGGGCTCTAGTCGGCCTCACCGCCCCTCGACTGCAAAGCTGAAAGTAGGCGATGACACTATTCTGCAGCCGTCGAGCGTGAGCTCTGCGCCGTCACCGGCCTGCCGGCGCGTTACAAGGATCCAAAAACGGGCACGCCGTTTGCGACTGTCGCGGCCTACGAGAAGATTCAGCAACAGCGAGCACTACTTGCCGCTGTGGCAACCATCAACAGGGTCACAGTTGGTACATCGGGACGCCGACCGGACCGATCAATCCTCAAATTGCAGTCGCCTGTTGCCCCGACGACCGCGGCGTCGTCAGCCTCGCGCCGGAGCCGTGATGTTCGCATCGCACCTGCGACCGAGGATGAGATCGACGGCGGCATCGAGCCGATCCTTTCCGAGGGACCGCCCTCGCCGGCCAAGTCGGTTGGCTCGGCCGGCGGGCGCTCGCACCGGACCGCCTCGAGTGGCGATGAGCTCGTCATGGAGGGCTGGGGCGAGTGAGTGCCTGTGCCCTGGGCTGGAAAGCTATAGACACTTTTCGTCTCCCTTACCTGTCCGCAAAGTGATCTCTGCCCAGTGCGCCTCAGCCGAGCGGCCGGCTAAGCTACTCCTCCCTCTTCTAGCTCTGTGATCCTTCTTGCGACTCTGAGCATCCGTGTTTGCTCCCTTCGAGTCGTCGAAAGCGTGAAGGGCTGCTGACTGCCGACACGATCGGCGCTGACGGACAGAAGACGGGTTTGACGTCTACATGGACCCAAACCCCGCCCGCCGCTGGGCAGCTGGCTGATCCGGTCTGACCAGGAATATCAAGTTGAAAGCGCTTTGTCGTTCTGTCGGCTTGCTGCTGAGTCCTGTTCTCGTCGCCGAGAGCGCTCGTCTCGGGCTGCGGTCAGGCACCGACCGGCGGGCTCAAGGCACCGCCATCGACAACGACGCGTCGAAAAAGGGGCGCCCGGCCTGTCCGACACGTCCGGCGGCGGGAAGCCTAAAAGGCTCGAGCGTCGCTCCTTTTCGCCTTCCCTCCTGACACCCACCTTGCCTCGACCTTGACCCTCATCGCCACCCGTCCAGCCGAACTCCTCAAATCCCTCTTCACGCCTTCGAAAGACTCATAGGCCATGCAGCCCAACCTGACGCCCAGCGAGGTGCGTTCGTGCTCTCTGGCTTATCCCCCGCTTGCCTGTCTTCACTGCCTTCCTTTCTTCTGACCACTCCATCGTCCACCCTATCCTGACCCTCGTCTTCTCCTGCATCCGTCCTTCCACCGTCGTGGGACCTACCTCTCGCTTCTCCCTCCTTCCCCTGGCCGCTTCTGCTGTCGACCTTGGATGAACGACTGACTCTGTCCTTTTCCGCTTTGCGTCCTATCCTCGCTTTCATCGGGCCGGTGCTTGCATCGTAGGCCAACAGAAACAAACGCGCTGCTTTACGCGCCCAGTCGCAGCCACTGACTGCTGAAATGGACTCGCTGATTGCTAGGGCCGCCGAGTATCAGCGGCAATTCAACCACAAGCGCCGCTGTTCTGGCCGACAACGCCATCGCTGCCTCTGCCAACCGTATCTCCCGGACAGCGATTCCCGAATCGCCGGCATCGGTCTGATCGAAACGCCTGGCCCCTTGGCTTCTCGGCACCGCGTCGACCCCTTTCGGCCGCCGAAACACCCTTGAGCCGACGTTGAGGGCCCTCTTTGGACCCGTGTTCCGCTGTCGCCCCCCTTCTGCCAACTCTTCTCTTTACGCCGGCTCCCCTCCAATTCCTAGCCTCTTCCCTCCTTGACTTCTTCCCCCGACCCGTTTACCCCGACCGCCAGATCACCCTTCCTCGCCTGCGATACCCCTTTTCCTTTATGCATTGCCCTTGATTCCCCTCTCTATGACGCAGCTGGCAACTTCTGAGATCGAGCATTCCTTCTCGACGAGCCCGGGAGCCGACAGCCGTGCTTAAGTGCGACGCGCGCCGTTACATTGTCAAACCGGACGCAAGGATCTGTCTTGGCAGACAAGGATCACTACGGTCGATGAACCCATCAATCGTCCTCGCTCGGATCGCGCCAGATGGCCTCGTAGATCTGAAAGGTCGAGCCGATCAGGAAAGCCCATGAGCCTGCGTCAACATCAGAGGATCAAGAGGGTCAAGGTCGGATCAGCCTGCGAGGCCCTTGCGACTGACTCCGGCAGACGACACGGAAGCATGCACCCCAGAAGGTCGAGAGCCCGCTCTCGTAAACAGCCCCGCTCGAGCTCGCAATGCCGAGCGCTCCGCAGAGCAAGAAGCCGAACGCGCCGACGACGTTCCAGCAGCCGATCTGCCAGCCGAGCGAGAGCGGTTTGGGCTGCCACCAGTGCGTCTGGACCTCGATGCACAGGATCGAAGCCGAAACGACAAAGCCGATCCCGCCAATCACTTGAGGCACCCAGAAGAAGACGATCTCGATCGGTTCGCTTGCCTCGCCCTCGAAGAAGCCTGGGATGACGCCCGGCAGGCCGGTAAGCGTCGGGACCCAGAACTGGAGGGGAGAACATCATGAATCAGCCTCGAGAGGGCGGGCTACCTGCGCGCGCGGTCCGTATCTGACAGTACGGACGCACGATCGTCGCCGCAAACATCTGCACGGCTGCGCTCAGGTAGCCGAGCTCTCTCCAGCGCGGGCTCGGTCTGGCGGGGAAGGGGTGGAAGGGGCGGAATTATCGACATGAGTATCAGGCGGCGTCAGCGAGGCGGAGCGATCATGAAAGTATGAAGGACGCGCTGTCGGTGACTTACAGCCACTGCCATTTCGGCTTCGATGGTCGGCCACGCCGGCGTTCAACGTCGACCTCCTTGCTCGTCGTTGACTCGCTCTCGTCACCTCTGCTTGCGCTAGATGGGGATCGACCCCAAAGCAGTTCTTCCGCCTCAGTGCCAACTGCGCAAGGCGTTGGGATCAGAGGCAGAGGTCAGTTGCTTGTATACCTTTTGTAAATGCCGCTTGATAAGATGACCGACAGTCGAGCTCCATCCCGCGGTTGGCAGCCTCGAGCAGGCCCAAGTAGGCTCCAACGAGGAATAGCGAGCCGCCGACGAAGGCCAATGCGTCGGCCGTTCGAGTAAGTGCTGCAGACTCGTATTGCGCGAGTTCGATCGGCAGCCAAACGCAGAAGCCTGGCAGGATGACGACGTTAGCCGGGCCGATAGGCGAGAGAGTGCTGCGCATGCAGCCTCAGCCCACAATCGCCGGACGTACCATTGGCGACCCAGACGAGACTGCCGAATTCGAAGAAGAAGGCAACCCAGAAGGTGATGTCCGCTCGCAGGTTGGGCTTGAGCCGTGACCGGTGCGGCCCCGTCTGGTACTCGAGCCGGAGAGCGACAGGCGGCGAGGTCGCACGAGGTAACTGGGCGTGATGGTGCTCGCGGAGCGGATAGCGGCCTGGCGGAAGCAGGAGCGAGCAGCAAGCATGCACGCAAGAAGTCAGTCGCATGCGGATGAAGAGGCTCTGCAGCGAGAGCGCACCCTTTCGAGCGTTGCGGGAATTGTAGACGGCCCGATGGCCCGAGCCTGGCTGGCCCAGCTCGAACTCATGCCGAGTCGGTCGAAAGAAGCGGCCGCGCGGGGTCGACCGAACCGGGTGCAGCAGAGGCCGCGTAGAGTCATCAGGGGCGGCCATGCCGGTAGTGTATAGGGGGTTAGGTCAGACGGTGAGCGTTCGCAGGGCCGGGCGGGGGCAGGGGGCGACAGGAATAGGAGCAGCAAGGGATCATTGACGCGGCTCATCGCTCCGCGTGCGTTACGCAAGGCCCTCCGTAACCCATCCTGTAAGCGGGCCCGTTTTCACGCCCGCACCGCCGCCGCCGCCGTCGCCCCGGCACCCTGCGGTCGATCCGGACGAACGAGAGCAGTAGCCCATCCCGCACCCACCCTTTTCTCCCTCCGCCCGCCCCCTTCTAGTCGCTTGCTATGTCGGTCCCGCTTCAGCCCGCTCCGTACTCGCCCCTGGCCGAGAAGGTGCCTCAGGCGTCGTACCTCTCGGGCGTTACCTCGCTCCTTTCTGGCTTTGCCGACCCCATTCTCGGCCAGTACGACCGTCTCCACGGCAAGCGCAATGAGCTCTTCGGTCAGGTCGCCAACCCAGGTTCGGTTGAGTCGCTCGGCAAGGACGTCAAGAGTGCGTTCCTCGCCCCTCTCTCGAAGCTGCTTGGCTCGCCGTCAACCAACTAGCGTTGGCGATTGTCATGAAACGACCAGCGCATGCCTCCCTTGCTCAGCGCTGACTGGGTGTCCATGCGTCCTGGCCTGCTGCTTCACAGTGACCCACCTTACCAACTTCACCTTCGACGGCGCCAAGGCGGACCTGTCGAAGTCGCTCTCGATGGACCCTGCCTTCCAGGTTCAGCACTCGTTCTCGCTCGCTAAGGCACAGGAGCCGCCGAGCTACAACTTTGGCGCCGTCTTTGCGAAGAAGGACGTGCGTTGACCTTTTATGTCTTGCTAGGGCTCCCGTGCCATTCGGCTCATCCAGCTCGACCGTGAGACTGACTCTTGGCCGACCTTTTGTGACTTGCCGCTGCCCACAGCTCTTCCTCCAAGGCAGCATCGACAACGAGTTCAACTCGTCTGCGCGCATGAACAAGCCTTGGAATGAGTGGACGACCTCGAAGGTCCAGGCTCAGCTGTCGCCCGTTCCGGGCCACTCGATGGTCCAGCTCGAGCAGGAGTTTGTCCTCCCTGGCGAGACGATCAACCTCAAGGCGATCAACCCGTCGCTGACGGACGGTACCGGCATCTACTTGACGTCGGCCCTTGTCGCGCTCACGCCGCGCTTCTCGCTCGGCTTCGAGAACGTCCTTCAGAAGCCGACGCCCGAGATCTCGCAGTCGGTCACGTCGCTTCTTGCCAAGTGGACTTCGGCCCTGACGCCGGGCAGCCTCGTGCCGACGCCGATGGCTCCCAACGGCACGCCCCCTTTCCACGAGTGGACGGCGACGATCCAGGCTCAGGCGGCCGGCGTCCTTGCCGCGACCTACCACCACCGGCTGTCGGACAAGGTTGACGTCGGCGCCGACCTCAACGTCGTCCTCAACGGCGGACGGCGCGAGGCCACCGCAACCGTTGGTGCCAAGTACGACTTCCGAATGGCGACCTTCCGCGGCCAGGTTGACTCGACCGGCAAGACGTCGATGCTGCTCGAGCAGCGCTTTGCCCCGACCTTCTCGTTCCTCGTCACGGGCGAGATTGACCACATGAAGGCGGGCGCTGCCAAGCTCGGCCTTGGCGTTATGATCGAGTCGACAACCCTGACGTGCGTGCCTCCAGACCCCGATCGCGGCCTCCCGCAAAGGCTGACTCACCCCGACTTCGATCTACCATTGCAGACCGGAGGAGATGGGCATGGTCCCCATGTAAAGCAGACCGAGCTTGTCAGAGTCTGTCCACGGCATGACGTCCCTTTGGGTGCCCGTCCTGCGGGCAGCGCCATCGTAGAGCAGGGTGGGTCCGACCAGGGTCTGCTCGTCTGGGGCGATTAGGAGAGAGGAGGAGGGGGCGTGTCTGGCCCCACAGCGTCTGTACCGCACGCATTGTGTATCGAAAATACAAAACACTACTGCAGCTCGACCAGAACAATGGCGGCATGACAGATGCAGGCGAGGGAGTAGTGGAAGGCCGTCGTCTGTACACTTGCAATTGTCACGGGACGCCAGGTTTGTTCATCGGCATCCAGCACTCGTTCCCTTGCAGCATTTGGGAGTGCATGGTTAAGAGTACATGGACGAGTACTCGTCGCGGCTCTCCTCCTTAGCTGGCGGACCACCGAAGCCGGCCGGGAACTCGCCGCCGGCCAGAAGGTCTTGCAGCATCTGCATCATTTGCGCCGGCGTCTGACTTTCCGGCACAGAGGGACTATCGGCAGATTGCCCTGATGCGCTGCTGCTGGTGGTAGAGATATTGGCGTCTGGCGTCACGCGAGACGGATCGCAAGGCTGGCGACAGAGGGGGCAGGCGTTCGCCTGTCCGGGGTTAGCAGCATCAGCACGGTCCTTCGTATCCGCCTGGCAAAGACCGAGACGAACCTTGCTCAACCAGCGAGAGGCATCTCGCCTGCAGAAGAGGTGCTCGCAAGCGCGGCCGATGCGGACAACACCCAGGTTCTCAGTTGCGATCGCTGTGAAGCGATCAGATATACACACTGATAAGCATCGCTAGGCAAATTTGCGAGGGAAGGTTGGACCGTACCGGGTGAGTCAAGTGCAAGGAAGTGCTCCTCTTCATCCAGCAAGATCTGGAAGGGTGTCTGGCAGATGGAGCAGGCATCTTCTGAGGTAGTGATAGCATGCGTGTCGCGTCAGTCCAAGAGTTTAGCGACGTTCGAGGCAGCGCTCGACATCCGAGACGTACCGCCAGAGTCCTTCACCTGCGAAGGTGGTATTGATGGTAGCGTTGAGATATAATCCTCGGATGCCCCACCTTTGATCCTGTGGACCGTGGAAGCAGGACGTTGGTCAGCCGGGATAAGACGTGGAGAGTATCGCAGCCCGCCAACGTGTCAACGTGGAGGAAAGCGACGACGGCCAAAGCGATGACAGACGACGCACCGCCCGAGTTGGCCGGCCATGAGTTCGACAACACCTTCTCCTAATATCCTCCTGCCCTGGCTATTGACGAGAACAATGCCCTCACCCCCCGTCTCGTGGAGCTCCTCAAGGATCTCATCCAGGCTGAGGCCCTCGGAAGGGGCGTCGGGTTCGGCCGAAGCAGGGTGGTCGTCTGCATGAAGGGCACCGTCGAACAATCTAGGCATCAGCCCAAGCGGCCACACCCCGATACCAGTCTGATCTTGTCGCGTACTCTCGTAGCTTGACATGAGAGGCCGATCGTGTGATGGAGGTTGAAGGCAGGCGACGCCGCCAGCACGGGCCGCGCCGAACTAGGCGCTGCTGCGCCGAAAGGAGCCAGGCAGACGAGCACCGCCGCCGGCTCCCTCTTTCTTCCTTCCGCCGACGTCGATGTCGCTCCCCCCTCCCTCGACAGCGCCACAGGATCAGCATCAGACAGAGCCGCTGCCTGAAACTGTATTTGATAGCGCGACTTGCCGAAAGAGAGGGTAGGTTGGCTGCGATCCTGCCACCGGCATGGCGTGTGCCTCCCCAGCTCACAAACAAAAGCTGATCTGGTCCATCTTACTTCTTTGGTTCCCTCCTGCTGCTTCCTTCTTTACTGCATCATTACCTTCCTCTGTCCCCCCTCGCTGTCCATCTGCCCTTCGTATTCTCATTCGACGCCTTGCACAGCTTTGCCAGGGTCTCAGGCGATGTCGCACCGCACAAGATTTACTACGAGTTGCACGGCGGAGGGCCAGAACATGTTGTGTTCATAATGGGTCTCAAGAACTGTAGCTTCAGCTGGCAGCGGCAGGTGCGCTCTATGAACAGACGACCAGGATTCTCTCGGTATGTTCGCAGGCTGATCGACCTTGCCCGTCAGGTCGAACACTTCGGCCATGACTCACGGGTATCTGTCCTCGTGTTCGACAACAGCGGGAGCGGCTGGTCTGACACTCCTCGGGGCCCCTATACTACGAGTGGCATGGCTCGCGAGGTTATCGAACTGCTCAACTTTGTCGGGTGGACAGAGGATCGAGGGGTGCATGTCGTCGGCGTCTCCATGGGCGGCATGATTGCGCTCAAACTGGCGGCGCTTGTACCAAACCGGATTGCGTCACTTTTACTCGGCGTCACGAGTGCAGGGCACGGACTTCGACGAAAGCTGCCACCGGTGCGTGTCTCCGACTGAGATCGCGGATGGATTGAGACGAATAATGAGACCACTGCCTTTGCATGACAAATAGCTTGACGGGCTAGAAATCACTGCCCGCACCCTCTTCGACGATGAACTCCAACGCTACATGCTGTGAGTCAACTCCCCCCCTCCTCATATCCATTCTGGCCATTTCGCCGACATCTTTTTGCTCTGTAGCATGCTCTATCCGCAGGAGTGGCTCGATGAGGTTGACGAAGATGATGACGCAGAGCCGAAGCGTACGAATCGAGAGACGCGTGTTGCCGAGTACAAGTATCGCATGAAGCTGACGTGTGTTCTTGATCGTCATCCCATGAGTGGCTTTCGCTGCACAAGGTCTAACTGACTGTTTCCATCACTTGCCTATGCAGGCCATCACAGTCGCTCGGCCAGTTCTTCCAGCTCATCGCCGCAACGACTCACCACGTCCCAAACGCTGATCTACAAAGTATCAATAACGGGGTGCCGAAGATCCTCGTTCTCTCGGGCGCTCTCGACCATCTGATTCCGACCGACTCATCGACCAACCGTGCGATCGCTTGCCCTAAACCTCATACAATGGCTGCGATGTTGATGATGGTCTCACCCAAGCCGAGCAGTCAAGAAGCATATGCCAGACGCCGAGCTCGTCATCTGGGAGGATTCGGGCCACGCGAGTGAGTCGGATTGAGATGCCTGGTGGCCGGCTCCGACTGACGATCCCTTATCGTCTGACAGTCCACTCGCAGAGACGTGTGTCCAAGGCGCACTCCTTATCATTTTGATCTTGCTTGCAGAATTACTACTGACGTTCTTCTTGGCTTCTCAGCTCAACGATTTAACGAGCTCTGCGAGAGAGTATGGGCAGAAGGCCGCGATCTGTCTGGGAGTCCGCGCTGCTTCCGGACCGACTCGCTTGTCATCCACCGCCGAAACGGCCGCCAGACGACGATTCCTCCGCAATACGTGAGTTAAAAGAGTTTGGTGTCTCATCACGACAGACTCTGAATAAATCTTGCCACAGTACCCCAAGGGTCTGCAGGACCTTGTCGACCGGATGTGGACTTCCTCGACTAGCAAGGACAAGCCGCAGTTGCAGATCACGCCCGTCTCAGCCGACGCCGTCCAGCTGTCTCCGCTTGAAATCTCGGCACTCGCGGTCCCGGATGCCCAGACGTTAAGCGAGGGCGGCGCAGAAGCGGACGAGCACCGTAAGATAGTCGTCTCATTCGCCGACTTGATGGTTGAGCCACCGGTAAGCGCTGGCGAACTACTTCTTTGCAGGTTGTCAGAACTGACGCGAAAGGGTCGCTTTGAGTCTCCAGGCGGAGGAGCGACCCCATCACAGTAGCTTCAAGCAGCTTGTCGAGCGCGTCGAGCGGCTGCTCAGGCCTGAGTCGGAAGCTGCTGACTCTGACGGTCGAGATGGCGACGATGAGGTGCGCTCAATCCTGCGACGCAGCGTGACGTTCCACTTCAAATAAGCTGACAGCTTGCAACTCCCCAGCTCCCTAAGCCCAGGCAGCGTTTGCATGACCTCGTCGAGCAGGTCCTCCGCCGTAGTCCGGAAGATCCAGACGCAGGCACTGTGTCTTCCTCACCGGTCAAATCGAAAACGATGCCTGTCACCTCAACGCGCCAGCTCACCGCTGCCGAGCTGCCATTGGCTGCTCACAGCAGCGAATGCTCGTCGCGATCAGCGCCGCTGTCACCCACGTCGGCGGCGTTCAAAAAGCCGTTCGCATGGCGTACCAGCAGTCGATCAAGGGACGCTAGCACGGGTGGACAAGTGCTCTCCCCGTTGACCCTCGGCCGCCCAATCGTGACAGACGATCCGCCTCGCGCAGCGCCCAATGACCTCTCGCCAACGACCTAGACGCTTCTACCTTTGCTTCACCTTCACGATCACGATGACCTTTTGACGTTCGCTACCTCCGCCCAGTCTGGCTCGCTGAATGCCCGTGCTCTCGGATGTCGTGCGGATGGTCATACATCTAGGCGGGTCCACGACCCCGCTTTTCTTGCAGCCAGCCGGCATCCTAGTGTCCGTGGCCATCGTCGCCACCGCCGCCCCGCTGTTCGGGCGCAACCTGGATAGCTGTGAGCCCAAGGATAGGAGAAGAGTGTCAGTCAAATTGCTGTGCGGCAGCGCGGAGGTGGGAATCAGGCGGACCATCATCGATCCGTAGCAGACTCGTCGCAGCCTCGAGCGCACTCTTCAGGCTCTTGACCTTGCTGACCGTCGGCTCGAGGACGCCCGCTTTGATGTTGTCGCGAACCTCGCCCTTGAGCAGGTCGAGTCCATAGTTCATAAGCGCCTTCTTAGGGTCGCCGGCTGAAGCCGTCTGCGCAGCGTTGTGGTATGCCCGAAGCTTGGCGACGAGATCGGTCGAGTCCTTGGCGGCGTTGGTTGCGAGAGTCTTGGGGATGATGAGGAGGGCGGCAGCAAACTCTGCGATCGCCAGCTGTTCCCGCGAGCCCTGCAGAATCAGGTGAAGCATGGGAAACATTTGTCAGTGTAAGCAGTGATAGGCTGGAACAGGGCCGAGGCCTTTACGAACGAGCGTCGTAGCAAAGTTCTCGAGATATATCGACAGCGCAGCCTCAACAGCGGCGCCTCCCGGAACGACGGCCCCGCTCTCGAGCGTGCGCTTGATGATTGACAGCGAGTCGTGCAGGGCGCGTTCCATCTCGTCCAGCATGTAGTCTGACGGGCCAGGTTCAAGTCAGTTCGAGACCGCCCTCTCGGACAGAGACAGAGAAAAGGGATGGGACGGACCGTTGGCGCCGCGAAGGATGATGCTGCTCGAGCTGACTACTTTAGTGCCCTTGACGAGGATGAGCTCGTCATCGCTGATGCGCTCCTGGACGACTTCCTCAGCGTAGCCGAGGTACTCCTTCTCAAACGTCTCCTCGCCCTCAAGGTTGGCCATGCTCGAGATGAGCTGGGCACCGCTCGCCTTGGCGATCCGCCGGAGGTCCTCCTTGCGGCACCGCCGGACGGCCATCGCGCCCGCCTCGATAAACTCCTTGAGGCAGAGATCGTCGATGCCCTTGGTCGTGAGGATGACATTGGCACCCGAGGCTAGAATCTTGCGGACCTTCTCGAGCGTGATCTCCGACTCGCGCCGCCGGATCTCCTCGAGCTGCGAGGGGTCGTCAATCGTGATGTGGACGCCGAGGTGCATACGCTGCTTCGTCAAGTTCATGTCGAGACACGCAATCTTGGCGCCGACGATACGCGTCTTCATGGCTGCAGGACGAGCGGTGACCACGAGTGGCTTGTCGTCAGTCACATCATAAGCGAGTATCTGTCATAGCAAGCATGACCGGCGTACCTTGCGAAGCGACGGTGCAGTTGAGCGCGTACCCCCGGACAAATTGCGACTCGCGCGCCGACTTGCCGTGCGCCTTGAGCACGTTCACCGCCTTGACCGGGTACTTTGTTTCGCCGCGCGGGTTGATCGTCTTGACCGCGAGGAGAGCGTCGACAGCAAGAGGCGCAAAAAAGTCATCATCGCTATGTAGGCGAAGGGGGGAGCGCGACTTATCAGTGACACGAAGCTTTGTGTAGTGACCGATGTTCGAGCGCCCGCATACGCACGCAGAGATGATCTTTGACGACATCGACGTCTTGGCGATGTTGATGAGGCAGTCCTTACCGAGCTTGGCGACCGGCGTCGACATCTGCTCAAGCATGAACTTGCAAGCCTCCTTGCACGCGAGCCTGTGACAGTATAGATACAGAACCATCAGCCCCTGGCGGCGGTAAGGCTGGAAGCTACGCCAGCCGAGGGCCGACGCACCGGTAGCCGGTGATGACGGTTGTCGGGTGAATCTTGTTCTGGACGAGGTCGTTGGCCCGACGAAGGAGCTCGGCCGCGAGGAGGACGACCGAGGTCGTACCGTCGCCGACCTCCTTGTCCTGCTGCTGAGCAAGCGAGACGAGGATGCGACCCTGGAAAGAAGCGACCGCCGCCCCATTCAGCCGCAGTCCGCTTCGTACCTGAATAGCGCGCTCGGCGACTCACAGCTGGGTGAGTGACTTCAAGCAGTTTGAGAATGGTCGCGCCGTCATTGGTGATGGTGACGTCCTGCGGTGGAAAGCAATCAAAGGGCATGCCCAGGTCGAGGTCAGCCTCCGGCTCGCTCCCGCTTGCCAGCGCAAATCGCGACGCACTCCGATGTCATCAACCATCATCTGCACAGTGGGACGTCAGCAAACAAGTCAGCAGAGCTCATGTAGACCCAGCGAGTCAGGCAGACGCACCTTGTCGAGACCAACCGGACCGAGTGAGCTCTTAACTACATTGGCGATGGTCTGCGCTGCGAGGACTGGCAATGGCAGCAGCAGGTTGCATGAAGCGTCAACATCCCTAAGTTGTGGCGTCCGTCCTCCACTTGAAGATCGCTCCGGGACGCACCATTCTGATTGCGGACCTCGGCGCCAGAGACGCGGTCACCGCCGAGGAAAAGACCTAGAGGGGCAGTGAGGTCGAGGAGCGCGTCGGCGGCGGTTGCGAGCGGAGAGAGCGCGGTCGTTTGAGGCTCGGTCAGTCAGGTCGCGACATCGCCTCTCTCAAGCGATCAAGGTCGCACCTGCGCGCGGGTCACGCTGGAACATGCCGGCCATGACTGGAAGGCTTTCTGAGGGAAGAAAGAAGGGGTGAGGAAGGAGAGGAGAGGGGTGGAGAGTGTAGCCAGAGAGCAGCGACGCGCGCAGGAGAAGGCAAAGCGCCGGGCTAACCCTAGCTGTGGACGCTCTGGTTAGACAGACTGTCAGCAGCCTGCTCGCCCGCCTGCAACCATCTCTGCTCGTGCTGCCGCTGCTTGTGTCGAACCTGTAGTACCTGTTCAGCTTTGACCGGTCTGATCACCTGTCGCTTAAGATCGTACAGGTACGTAATGCTGTCAGTCTGCGACGGAGCGCGAGACCTCGTCACATTCGCAGGCGGCCCGGCTCCCCTCCAGCGCTCGGCCGCAAGCTTCCGTCCCTTGCAGACTTCAGTCTGATCACAGCCTGGCGTCTTTCTTCCTCTGGTTCGATACTTTAGACAAAGCAGGTACTCAGTCGTGACACGCCCTCTGACGACAAGTCATCAAAACCGAGCTCGGGATATGCCACGGACGGCTTGAAACGTCGTCTCCCGTTCTCCGCATTCGCCTCCGGGACGTCCCCAGCCGCCTTCGGCCCTCCCTCTTGCTCGGGAGCGCGGGCCCTCGCCGCCGCCCCTCTCGGTCCGCTGGTTGAGCATGCCGTCTGCCTTCTTTCTCTCGCTCCTGCCGCTGCCGTTCAAGGCGGCGCTGGTCCGACCGCACGTGGGCCCGACGGGCGAGGTCGAGCCTTACACCATCCGACGCGGGCTCGCGACGTGCTTCGCCATTCACGGCCGTCACGTCGCCGCCAATCAGATCCGGGTCCTCATCATTTGCAGTATCGTCATGACGACCTTGCTCTATCCGGCTCTCGCAATCCACTACGAGACGGTCAGCGCAAGTGCCAATCCGAGCGCGACAGATCGGCCGCCCAGCCTGGCAGGCACGCCGCTCCTCCGGCCACTGTTCTCAGCCGGCGGCCGCGCAGCCGACGCCGAGGCGGCAGCCTTTCCATGGCCAACCGGATCCAGCGGGCTCGACGGGCTCGATGGCTGGCTCCTCGTCGACGGCAGTCTTTCGCAACAGCAACAGCTTGAGCCCGCCGTTCGGCTCGAGACGGTTTGGGTCGGAGACGTCGCCGACCTGCGGAACCCGCCGAGCGTTGCGTTCAAGCCGGACGCGCAGGCGCTCGCGAGGCGAATCATGCACCAGAACACTACGCTGCCAGACCTCATCCACTGCTACCTGCCCTCCCCAAGCGACTCCCCCTGGGCCGCCGTCACCTGTGCTTTTGGTGCCTCGTCAAATCAAAGCATGTGGAATAACGCCGCCTGGCTCGGCGCGATTGATGGCGCCTTCGATATGACGCCTCACGCCATCTATGGCCGTTCAGCCGCCGTGACGACCAGATGCGAGGCGCACAATGCTCTGTCATTGCCGTCCGACGCCTCGCGCAGTTCCATTTCTACGCCGGGCTCAGCGAACCATCCGCTGCCATCGCATCCGATCCTCTTTCTCGCACGGTCGCTGCTTCCGGTACCGATCCTCGCGCTCTACACCTTTCTCTTTGTCTGGACGTTCCGCTCTCTCCAGCGCTTTACTCAGGTCCACAACCGACTCGGTGTAGCATTCACATATGTCGTTGAGCTCGCCGCCAGTACCGTGAGTCACTCGAGAAGAGAAGTCTTTAGGCAGGGCGGCCTTCGTCTGATGGCTCCTTGCCCCCTCTCCTGTCTCGCAGACGTGTTCCGGTAGTCTCTGCGTCATGCTTGGATGGAAGCTCGAGGGCGTGCCTTGGTTTCTTTTACCGTTCGTCATCACCGTCGTCGGTGTTGAGAATATGGTTCACGTCGTGCGTGTCTGCTTCCCTTTCCCCATCTCTGTGCCTCCTTGGTCTGACTAAATCTCCTTCCTATTTGTCACAAAGACCAACGCGATTGTCACGACCCCGGTTCATATGACCGTCCGAGAACGGCTTGGTCTAGGGCTTGCGCATGCTGGCCCTCGCATCACTTTCACGACACTGGCAGACATCCTGATCCTCGCTCTCGTCGGTATGGTCGCCGGTGAGACGGCCGGCATCATTAAGGTCAATCCGAGTCTCTCGCGCTCCTCACCGGATCTTGCAGAGACTGACAGAACCGCTCTCCGTGCCGCCACGGAACCAGGAGTTCTGCCGCTTCGCCATCCTTGTCCTCATCGCCGACTGGTTCCTCCTCTTCACGTTCTTCACTACGGTCATCTCGATTGATATGCAGCGACTTGAAGTGCGTGACTGATGCATCTCACCTCATGGGTCTCCGGGCTGATCTGATTGGCACAATGCTCCAGCTCGCCGACGTTCTCCGGCAAGGCACGCCGGTGGTACCTGTCGCTCCACTCGACAGCACCTCCTCAATGGCTTCTGTCTCCGCTGATGGCCATACCGACGTTCGACCGCGCCGCAGGCGTAGAGGCAAGCCTGCGACAAAGTCATCGTCTGAGGTACTTGTCTCTGGCTTCCAGGCCATCTTGCGTGCGCGGACAGCACGCAACGGAAGTCTCATGGCTCTCATGGGGCTACTTCTTGGCTTGTGGTACTTCTATGAGGGTGGACTCAGCGCTCAGTCCAAGACGCCTGGAGTCGGAGCCGAGGGCGGCCGCCTCCTTGTCGCCGATGGTCCGTTCGATCCAACGGCGCTCTGGCGACACGTCAACCCGTCTGGACTCCGCTCGATTAGCCTCACGTTACCCGCCCCGATTGCGGTCGTCGTCTCGACTGACGCCAGTCAGCCGAGGCCGGCCACCTATCTCGCCTCGGTTCGCGCCCCGCTCCGATCCGTCTTTAGCGACCGGGCGCCCATCGCCTGGTTCATCCAGGTCGTTTTCCTGCCGATCGCGGCTACTACATCCATCGTTTACGTCATCCTACGCTTCCTGCTCAAGGATGCCGAGCTGCTCGACGCTCAGCGGGATCGGCTTGAACTGGGAGAGGAGTGGGACGACTCCGAGGGCGAGCTCGGCGGCGCGATCCAGCGTCAACCAACGCTTCGGATGCTGCCCACGGCTCATCAGGCCGATATATCGCTTCTCGCGACATCGACCACTAAGCTGCTTTCAATCGGTTTCGACGGCATTGCCCTCGTCTGGGACCGGGATGATCCAACGAGCGAGGGCCTACCACTGCCGCTCGACCTACAGTCCGATCGAGCGACGCTTGCAGCGCTCGACGGACCTGGCCGCTTCTGCGCTGTCGCGACGGCCAAGGGAGCTGTTCGGGTCTGGTTGCTCGGCTCGCGCCTCATCCAGCCGACCCTCGTCATCTGCCTCGCTGCACCTGGCAGCCCTTCCTCGGCCATCTCAAGCATCGCGTTCCTCCCGTCGTCATCGGTCAGCACGAGCGGGGGTTTGACAACCGCACCGGTCGCATCACTCGTCATCGTCCGCGAGAACGGAGAGCTGGCCGAAATCAAGTGCCGTAACGCTGCCGTCGTTATCCAGCGCCCGGCATCGTCCACGGAGGCGGTTCGCGCCACACCGCTGTGGACGACGCGAGTGACCGAAAGCTCTGCAATCGACCTTGCGTTAGCCACTTCGGAAGGCCAGGTCCGCATCCTGCGACGAGACACTGCCTTGCAGACGTGGATTGAGCGTGTCGTGATCGAAGTCGAGCCAAGCCAGCGGGTCTCCAGGGTTGCCTCAACCAAGATCTTTCTTGGCGGTCAGGCCCAGGACGTCTTTGCCGTCACGACAACGTCCGGAGTCATCTCACTCTGGGACAGCCAGGGCTTGCTCCTGATCACCGTCAACCCGAATCTCCGGAAGCTCGGCCGGGTCGCGCTTGTTGACTCGGGCGTTCAAGAGTGCGTCGGCTGCGGTCAAAAGCTCGACGGCTTCCTCCTGCTCGCATCCAATACGGATAAAGCGACCTTTTACCGCATCACGGCCGATTCGGTTGCCGCCGCCATGTGCGCCTGTCCGGCGATGCGGCGTAGTATGAGCTCATCAACGCAGCGGACGAGTTTCGACCGGCTCAGCTTCGACTCGTCGCCGCTCGTCGACCGATCCGGCCGTGGCTCCGGCTACTCGCCAGCCGTCCCACCAATCTCGCCCACGCTTCACCGACGGCTGCCAACATCTTTCTCGAATGCGTCCAATCTCTCGGCCGACTATCCGATTGCCGGGCACGGTGTCCACAGTCGGCGCCTGTCGACGCGCGATAGGCGAGCCGAAGCCGAGGAGCACCTGCTCGGCCCAGATGACGGTTTGGCCGGCGCAGATGACCCCTTCACTGCGAGCAGCTCGCCGGAGGATGGTTCGCCAAACGGTCCATCGCGTGCCCTTCGCGCCATCCTGCTCGGGTCGATGCCTGTCCGCAAGGGCGGATGGGACGTGCTCGATTCCGGCCTGGTAGTCGGTGTTGGTCGCACGAGCCGCTACAGCTCATCGCAAGATGACTCGGCGAGTGTCAAATCGGCGACGTCGTCGACAAGTGGTGGATCGGCCGCCCGCTGGCGGGTTTGGCAGATCGACAGCCAGCGGCCGTCGCATGGACACGACCTCGACTTCGCGGCGCATGAAATTGACGCTCTCCGCGAGGAAAGTCCCTTCGACGGCGCGGATGTCTCACCAGACGACCAACTCCCGGGCGGCAGTCGGTCCTCGAGCGAAGCATCCGCTTTTCGACGACGACGACGAGCGGCCCGTGTCCGGGCCTTCAGCGGCCAGAAGACGACGATCGCGCCCTCGCTCGCCCACTCGGTCATCTCGCCGCTGGTCGGCGTCGGCGCTGGTGTGGTCTTTGCCGGCCGAGGCAACGCTCTCTGTCGGCTTAACTTTCCCTCAACGGCAGCTTGCACCTCTGCTCCTACGCCGGCCCCTTCGATGCTCCAGCCGCCCCAAAGCCAGCTGTCGTCGCCCTCTTCGTCGCGCACTCTCTTTGCTAGCCCCGAAGTGCGCCGACGGTAGGCCTGTTGATGACATGCTTTGACGACAACGTCTTGTCCTGAAGTTACTGAACACGCCGCCTGTCGACTTGACCGAACCGTTGCCGGCGGCAGTGGCCTCGCGCGCGATGACGCGCGCAACCCTAAGTCTCTTGTCCATTTTCTCGCCGAGGCCGGGCGCCGCCGCGGGCTGAAGCCGCCGAGCCCAGCGCGAGAGCGAGAGCCCGAGAGCACTTTCAGCTCATCGCGCTGCCCGCCCAACCACCTGTCCTCCTCCTCCTACTTGTATCCTTTCTGCCCATGTCAATCGAACCTCCGCGCATCTTCGCGACCAACGCGGACGGCGGCCCGCCCCGCAAGCTCGCCGTCCTCACCTCGGGTGGCGACTCGGCCGGTTCGTCCGCATCCTCCTTTCCTCGCACAGCTCGAATGCTTGGCCCAGGTCCGGCCATCTTGCCGGCAGAAGGCTGACGACTCTCTGGTCTACTTGATAGGCATGAACGCCGCTGTCCGATCGGTCGTTCGCATGGCCCTTAGCCGGTGCGTCTATTTTGTCGTTGGTCTGCCGGCGTCCTCGAACCTGACTCGAGGGACAGGTGAGCATCAGACTGACCCTCGAGCTATCCTTCTCCGTCCAGTGGCTGCCACACCTACGTTATTCGTGAGGGATGGGAGGGACTCGTTCGGGGTAACGCACCCCCAACAGGCCGGACCGTGCCCTCGACGCCCGTTAACGAGACGCCGACGCCGCCTTCGTTTGGCGCCACGGCTGATGGTCCCGCCGCCGACGCGCTTGACGGCATCTTGGCCTCGCAGCCGCTGACTTTCGGATCGGGCGAGCTCTTCAAGTACCAGGTCTACGATTCGCTTGAGGACGAGGACAACGCGATCGAGGAGCAGCCCGAGGCTGAGGTCGACCACCACGGCGGCAAGTACATCATCCGTGTCGGCTGGGACGACGTTCGCGGCTGGCTTGGCGAGGTGCGTTATTGGCCCGTGGCTTGCCCCTGTTGAGGATGCTTTGCGGAACCATGATCTGACCTTTGCGCTTGTATACTCTTAAGGGCGGTACTCTTATTGGAACCGCACGCTCGGCCGCCTGTGCGTCGACCAACTCAGCGTTGAGCTGACGCGAAGCTCCGCCGCTGACGCCTTTGCTCGTTTTCCTGTAGTCCGCACGCCCGAAGGCCGTCAGCTCGCAGCGCTCCACCTGATCGAGCAGGGAATCGACTGTCTCGTCGTTTGCGGCGGAGACGGATCGCTCACGGGTGCCGACTTCCTCCGGCGCGAGTGGCCCTCCATGGTCGAGGTTCTTCTCGCCGACGGCAAGATCTCGGAGGCCCAGGCTCAGGCCCACGCCCATCTCAACATTGTCGGCCTCGTTGGTTCGATTGAGTGCGTGGCGTCGGCGAATATGTACGCTGCAACACAAGCCGCTGACAACACCTTCGTCGACTGCACTCGCTAGCAACGACATGGCCATGACCGACCTGACTATCGGTGGCCTGACGGCGCTTCACCGCATCTGCGAGTCGATCGACTCAATCTCGTCGACCGCCTCGTCGCACTCGCGCGCGTTCGTCGTCGAGGTTATGGGCCGGCACTGCGGTTGGCTCGCACTGCTGGCGGGAGTCAGGTCTGTCTCGCCTGTATTCTTTCCATGAGAAGGCTCGGCCGCTGACGTTGTCACTTGAATTTTCAGTACCGGTGCCGACTTTGTCTTCATCCCCGAGGAGCCGCCGGCGGACGATGACTGGGAGAGTGCCATGTGCCACGTGCTCAAGGGCCACCGCTGTATGGGCAAGCGCAAGTCGATTGTCATCGTCGCCGAGGGCGCGCTCGACCGCAACCTGAAGCCAATCAAGGCTGAGTACATCAAGACGGTCCTGACGGACCGGCTCGGACTCGACACTCGTGTCACGACCCTCGGCCACACCCAGCGTGGTGGCGCACCCTGTGCGTTTGACCGGATCCTCGCCACTCTCCAGGGAGTTGAGGCCGTCAATGCCGTCCTCGAGGCAAAGCCCGAGACGCCGTCGTACGTCATAGGCATCGTACAAAACAAGATCGTCCGTAACCCGCTTGAGAAGGCCGTTCAGCTCGTGCGTCAATTCTCTTCGCCTGATGTTCGCTGTCCTGCGGCGCAAACTTGCTGATGGTGGCTTTCCGATGACTTTCATCAGACTCAAGCTGTCGCCCAGGCGATCGAGGACCGTGACTTCAAGAAGGCGCTTTCTCTCCGTGACGCCGAGTTCATCGACATGCTCGACGCCTTTGCTGCCTCATCCTCGCTCGACCACGACAAGCTCAAGCCTGTGAACGAGCGCATGCGCATCGGAATCGTCCAGTGCGTTCTGCGCTTCTGTATGTAGCGTCCCTTCTGCTGGACGGTCGCTGACCCTGTCGCCCTGTAGCGTCGGCGCCCCCGCTGGTGGTATGAACGCTGCGACCCGTCAGGCCGTCCGTTACTGCCTGTCGCGTGGTCACACGCCCGTCGCCATTTACAACGGCTTCAACGGCCTGCTTCAAGACAATGTCAGCGAGCTTGATTGGCTTCGAGTCGACGGCTGGACGACGCGCGGTGGCTCCGAGCTCGGCACCAACCGGACGCTTCCCGATGTCAACCTCGGCCACGTTGCGCTTCAGTTCCAGAAGTATGCCTTTGATGGCTTCCTCCTCGTCGGCGGTTTCGAGGCCTACAACTCGCTCGTCATCCTCGAGCAAGCCCGGGCGAATTACCCTTCGTTCCACATCCCGATGGTTCACCTGCCAGCGACCATCTCGAACAACGTGCCGCTAACCGAGTTTTCGCTCGGCTCCGACACGTCGCTCAACGCGCTCGTTGACGCCTGTGATGCCATCAAGCAGTCGGCCTCGGCCAGCCGGAACCGTGTCTTTGTCGTCGAGACTGCCGGCGGCAAGTGCGGTTACATTGCTGCCCTTGGCGCGCTCGCCGTCGGCGCCGTCATCGTCTACACGCCAGAGGTCGGCATCTCGCTCGACCTCCTCCGGTCCGATGTCCGATTCCTTCGCCGGCGGTACGAGCTCGACCAGAAGGGCAAGAGCGAGGGCCGGCTCATCATCCGGTGCGTGCTGTCAGAGGCTTACGACGTGCGAGTCTGCGCTCGTGCTGATGTATCCTGCTGCTTGGGCCACTTCTCTCTTTCAGCAACGAGAAGTCGTCGTCGGTCTACACGACCGAGCTCATCACTAACATCCTCAAGGAGGAGGGCGCGGAACTCTTTGACTCGCGCTCCGCCTCGCTCGGCCACACGCTCCAGGGCGGCATCCCGTCGCCGCTCGACCGGGCGCGTGCTGTTCGGCTCTCGAGCCGGTGCATCGGCTTCCTCGAGCAGTATCACACACCGCGCGAGGGCGGCGCCGCTGCCGGCATGCCCGCCAACAAGCGCCGGGGCACGCTCTCGGGCGGCATTCCGACGGCGACGTACGTGCCGGAGAGCGCGGCTGTCATCACCATCCAGGGCAGCAAGATCATCTTTGCTCCGGTCCAGGATGTCCTCAAGGAGACCGACATGAAGAACCGGCGTGGAAAGAATGTCTGGTGGCGGGTACGTCCGGCTGATAAAGGCCTTGGCTTTGCATCATGGCTGACATCCGCCGCTCATTCCTTTCACACAGGACATCCGCGCCCTCGTCGAGCTCATGGGCGGCCGGCGCGGCATGGCTGAGGGCGGCCACCATGCCGAGGAGTAGGCTAACATTCCGCATTCCCACTGTATCTCATACTTGGTTTCACTCTAACCTATCTACTCACGACGAACCTAGAATGAAACTTGTTTCTGTCGTGGCCACTAGGCGTCATGCCGGCATTGACGATGCGGAAGCATATGGAAGTCGACAGGCGAGTGGACAGCGATTGACTTTCTGTCGTGCGACTGGCATAGGAAGGAGGGCGGACGTCTGGGATCTAACCGTCTAGGACATCAATGTTGTGCCCGACCGGCTTCGCGAGCCTGGCCTGGGGCGTGTGCCCAGCCGCGCCCGGAGGATCGGCGGCGGTCCGCGTCGCGTCGGAGCCGACGATGGCCCCGCGACCGCCCTCGTGTTGTTCGATCCCTTGACCCAACCTCCGCCGCTGTCTTTCCGGCCTCATGGCTCTCGATCACAGCGGTTCGGTGCCGGTCTGCTGTTGTTTTGGACCATCAACCATCACCTCTTATCCTGTCTTCCGGCCGCAGCGCTCGAACGCCGCCCTCGCACCTCGCCTTGATGGATGGACCAGCAGCGCCGGCTTTGTCGTCTTCGTTGGCACCGTCTCGACGCGCCCGCTGGCGACGTCAGCTCCCAGTTCTTTTTGCCAGCCTCCTTCTCCTCAGCGCCTGGCTGCCCATTGCGACAGCAGCGGAGTCTCTGAGCGACCCGAGCTCAAGATTTGAAGGACGAGCCGACGGAGGCACGCCAAGCCAGCGACTGTCGCCCCGGCCGACGCCGTCACATCGGTCGAAGCCGCTGGCGGAGCGCATACAGACCTACCGCACCCGCCCGCTGCCAAAAGTTGCCTATGTCCGCTCTGGACGCCAACCGACGATTCGCCACTCAGCTGACGTCGCTCGTCGAGCCAGCGATGCCGCCTGCCTTGCGCCGGGCACAACGGCGGCCGAGATCAATGCTCTCTTTGCGAGTCGGGGCGCCGGCGCTGGGGTGCTAGACCTCTGCCCAGGGACCGTCTACCTCCTCGAGGAGACTATCTTCATCACCTCTGCTGGACAGGGTCTACGGACCCTGGGTGGCGCGGCCGTCGCTCGTTCGCAGCGCGCCGAGTTGCGCATCTCGAGCGCTGCCATCTCGACCGCCGTCAACTCCATGAACTGCGTCGACTGCAACGATATCTTGATCTCCGATCTGGTCGTTAACGGCTCGCGCCCCGCCTACGGACCATTGGCCGGCGGAGAGGCGCTTCTCGAGCTCGGCGGCGCCTCCCGTGGCCACTCTGTCTTGCGGACCAAGATCTTTGACACCCGCGGCTGGAGCTCGCTCCACTTCATGTTCGTCTTCACTGAATTTCAGCGGGCAGCTTGGCGCAAGCTGATTGATGCCTCACGCATAGCGAGGGGTACCGACTTGACTGCGAAGGGGCAACTATCACCGACAACGAGATCGGCCCCTCGGGCCAGTCGTACACCGAAGGTCCGATCGCCGACGGTGTCTCGCTCGCCTGCGCAAACTCTCTGGTGGCTCGCAACACGATCTTCGACGCAACAGGTGCGAATCAAATATACATACCATCAAATCCTTTCATCCCTCGTGAGCTGACGATGTGCCTCTTGCGAGCTGCAGACGGGGTGCGTTTCGCTGCCGACGGCCGAACGCACGCAAGCCGACGCTCCAATTTCGCCGAGCTGACTATCCGTCACCGCCCTCTCTCGACAGGCCATCGTCCTTTTTGGCGCGCCTGGAACCCTCGTGACGGATAACACTATCTCAACCTCGAACGCCCTCACGCTCGGCGGTGTCAACATGGTCGATTACGTCCCCTTTAGCGGCGACTACCGTAACACACGCGTCCACAAGAATCGCTTCACTGCTGATGGCAACGCTTTCAAGATCGGCATCGCTGTCGGGCCAGCCATATGGGGGGATGACATCGATAATGTTGGTCTGCTCCTGATCAAATATTCCTGCTATTACAGGCGTACTCGCTAACCCAATCTATTTTACGATTGCCTGCTGACTTCCATCAGGTGAACTTTGGAGGAGTTCGTACTTCAGTCTGCTCAAGAACAGGACGGACTCCGAGCTAATGCCCGATCTTGATTACGGCAGGTCGTGACGGATAACGTTTTCAGCGGGCCCGACAACATCTTCGGTGTTGCTGTCTCTGGTGCGTCTTCCTGAGGGAGCTATTGCCTGCTTCACTGAGGTCGTCAGGCTGAAGCGTCCTTTTGCACGTCTCAGGCGCTGCAAACTTCACCATTACCGGTAACCGAGCCGACTCAACGGCACGCTTCGGCGGTGTTCAGACCGGAAACTGTCACGGAATCTCGTCGAAGGTCGCCCCGACCTTTGCGTTATATGATCGCGACAAAACGGCGACTAGCGTTGACTTCGGCAGCGAAGCCAATTGCTGGAGCGCTGGTGTCTTCCAGTACCTGGTGCATGTGTCTCGAGGCGATACGACGCAGTGAGAGTTGTGAGCTGACCGAGTGGTGCTTCTCCCACCCTTTACAAGCTTTGCTACGAGCGAGGGACGAGCCCGGGTCTGCCCGTCGCACCAGCCTTCCTCCTTGGCGGTCCGGGCTGCTCGGCCGGTACACCATCGCCCGTCCAGCCAGCCCGGTGGACCGACCTGGACCTCTGCTTGAGCGACAGCAACACTCGCATCCTTGACGGCACCTTCATTCAGACTGATGACAATTCGGTCTCGTTCTGCCTCGCTCGGTGCGCAGGCCTGGACTACGCCTTTGCCGGTCTCGAGAACGGAAACCAGTGCTGGTGCGGCGCGGCGCCGAAGAGTGGCAACGGGTTGGGCTCGGTTCGGCCGTCAACCGCCTGCCGCACACCGTGCGCGGCCAACGCATCTCAGACCTGCGGTGGGGGCGACTATGGGCTGTCCCTCTGGCAGGACCTGAATCAAGTGGCGATCGCCTTCGACCCAGCTGATGGCTCCGATTGGCAAGACAGCCTTTACTGCTTGCGCGACTCGGCTACTCGAACCCTCGCTGGTTTCAGCACTAGCGCTGCCTTCATGACACCGCAGTACTGCCAGTGTAAGTCTCACGCTTGCCCAAAGTCACTTGCTGCCCATACGCCGCCGCTGACGCGCCTGATGCGTCAATCGCCCTCTTTCAGCTGAATGCACCACTCGAGGCTACCCTCTGGCCGGCTTAGAGAACTCTGGGGAATGCTGGTGCTCAAGTCGAGTAGCAGTCGGACCCTCTTACGGCACTCCGCGGCCGATGACCGACTGTCAGTTGCCGTGTCGAGGCGACAGCTCGCAGACCTGTGGAGTGAGTAACTCAATCCCTCCCGACGGCGCTACCTTTCAAGGCTGACTGGTCTTGAAATGGTGGTCCAGGGCGGCGACTACTCGCTCCACCTCTTTTACGACGCAGCCCGAATCTCGAAGCCGGTATCGCCCTTTACCAATCTCACGACCGTCCCGCCGACATCGTCGACGCTCTCGTCCACCGCCTCGACAGTTTCAAGTGCTACTTCCTCGACCCGATCATCCTCCTCGGCCCTAGCTTCATCAGCAGCCTCATCGGCCAGAACCTCCTCGGCATCCTCTTCGCAAGCATCCTCATCCATGACACCCTCTCAGGCATCTTCGTCGGCAGGTCCCAAGCCAAGCGGATCGGCCCCGTGCCTGACACCTGCAAAGTTGGCCCGCCGTCGAGCAGCTCTGGCTGTACAGACGGCGCCGACGGCAAGCAGCCGAAGAATCGCTCCCCGAGCGACGTCCTCCCCCTAATCTTAGATCCTGTCTCTCTAGCTCCGGTCTTGTCAACTCCGCGTCGTTAGGTCATACAGTAATCTCGTTGCCCGCTCTAAAGGAGGTCGGCACAGGCATTTGGAAAGTCGGACAAAAAGAGAGTCTGCGCAGCAGAGGAGGACAGAACCCGAGTCGGTCGACCGACAGACGAGCGAAAGAGACGGGCCGTTCGTGAGAGCAGATAGGAAAGGACGAGGAAGCTGGGCCGACCAGACAAGAAGCGCAGAGAAGAAGGACGTGGAGAGGTGGGAAGGAGAGAGGGGTTTATACTCTCGCTGCCTCCGTCGCCTGGCTGTTGTCGGCCTCGTCCTCGGATCCGGCGGGTTGAGGTGGCTGCTGAGCCGCCCGAATAGCCGTGCTCATGCTCGGGTCGATGTCGAGCGCGTACGCGAACGGGCGCATCGCCTTGGCCGGCTCGCCGAGCCGCATGTAGATCTTGCCGAGCAGGAAGTGGACGTTGAACTCGTTGGGCGCAACGATGGCGAGGTCCTGCAGCTCTGGCAGGGCGATCTGGGACAAGGCACGGAAGGCAGGACTCGGAAGAGTCAGGCGTGGAAACGCCAGGCAGCGCAGAGCGAGATATAGACTGACGTCGTAACGGCCGAGGGAGGCGAGCGACTTGGCACGCCGGAAGCGGGCCATCGAGCTCTCTGGGTCGGCCTCGCAGGCCCGTTCGAACGCCGCCCGGGCCTCCTCCTTGCGCCCTCGCTTCTCAAGAACCTGCTCCGCATGCGACCATGAGCAACATCAGTTCGTCTGAAGAATCCAAAGCCCAGGATCTTGCGCCTTCGCACCTGACCGAGGCTGCAGAGAAGAACGGCGCTTCGCGGGTTGAACTCGATGGCCCACTCAAAGCTGGCTTGCGCCAAGCTGTACTTGTTCTGGCGGAGATAGGTTGTGCCAAGGCCGTACCTACCAGCGGGCGTGGGCAGGAAGGTCAGCTTAGTTCTCGCTCCGCCGGGCCAGCGTTCAGAAGGCGCCGAACGCACCAGGCGTTGTAGGACCGCTTGTCGAGCCGGATGGCGGCCCGGAAAAAGGCGACGGCGCGGTCAAACTCCTCCATGGCAAGCGCCTCGTGCCCGCTGAGCGTGTGGCCATAAGCGTACGAGGGGTCGATCTCGTAGCTTCGGCGGAAGCAGCGGAGCGCCTCGTCGTGCTCCTTGGTGAGCGAGAAGGCATTGCCGAGCGCGACCCAGCCCTCGCGTGCCGTCCGCGTAAAGCCGTGGAGGTCGTGCGAGAGGGCTGAGAGCAGGATCTTGTCGTCGATGTGCCACAGCATCGTCGAGTAGACGTCCATCGACCGAAGCTCGAACGGATTGAGCGCACGGGCGGTGATGAAAGCGCGCTTGGCCTGCGAAACACCCAGAGGGATGGTAGCACCAGAGGTCAGCCGCAGCCATCAGAGCTCTCTCAACTCGGAAGTGAAGTGGACGGACCTTGATGTAGTCGACCATCTCGTAGTAGCATTTTGCGATGAGCAGGCAGTACTCGACGTTGCCGCGGGTGACCGTTTGGGGCAGCTGATCGAGCTCGGCGATCGCCTCCTTGCAGCGGTAGCGGCCGAGGAGGAAGGTTGCCCGGCCCCAGCACCGGAGAACGTCGACGATCCAGTTGTCGATCACGAGCAGCTCGGCCGGGGTCGGACTCCCTTCGGGCGGCCCAGACGCCAGGCCAACCCGCCCGGTCGAGCTCGCCCGGGAGGAGGACGCCAACGGCGGCGATGCGAGCGCCGCGAGCGCCTCCGAGGTGTGTGTTGATGTGGGCAGAGGCGAGGCAAGGGCCGGAAAAATGTCGGCCTCCTTGAAAGAGTGGCCTGTCAAAGCGCAAAGCCCACCGGAAGGGAGTTAGCCCCCCTCGATCAGCCCTGACGACCCAACTTGGATGGAGCAACGGCAAGCCCACCCCCTCCCCTCCCAGTCGGGGCTTGAAATCTACGCACCCAGCTCGCACAGGCCCTCGAACGCATCCCAGCAGACTGGATCGGCCGCGAGCGCGTTCAGGTACGCTTCGACCGCCCGGTCGGGCCGGCGGGCGCCGCGGTGCACCTTGGCCTCCAAGACGGACCGCTCCGCCCGGCGTTCGGTCGGCGACGGCTTGGCGTCCGTCAGATAGACGACTGAAGAGACGTCATCAGGGATCAGATGGCTCTTGTCAGCTTGCTTTGAGGGAAAGCAACGACATCGCGTTTGCTTGACTCAGCCGAGGTCCGCAAGGGAGGGGGAACGCACGCGAGAAGGACTCCGGCGGCGGCGGCATCGACGGGCCGAGCGGGTCGTCCGCCCTCTGAGCGCTGGCCGTTGCCTCTGCCTCGCGGCCCCGGTCGCTGAACCACGTCGCCTCGTTGAAGAGGCCGAGCGCCAGGCAGGCCTCCATGGCGAGCTCGACGAGCCGGGGCTCGCCCGAGCTGGCCGCCGCCCCTTCGACGAGGTAGAGGGCCGACCGGGCCTGGCCGAGGGCGAGCAGCGCCCGGCCGTAGAGATAGCGACCGGTATGGTTCGTCCTCGTCGCGTCGCCCTCTCGGCGGGGAAGCAACGACGACGACGATGACGGCAGGAGGGCCAGACCGGGCAGCGGCGCGAATTGGCCGGCCGAGACGTCGGCCCCCAAGGCGATCTTGGGCGCGCTCGGCGAGACGGGGAGGAGGAGCGAGTGGAGGAGCGAGGCCAGGAGGAGGCCCGTCTGGGAGAAGGCGGCGGTGGCCGGTGCCGGTGCCGGTGTCGTCGCGTGCGACTGGACGAGGTGTGTCAGACGACCGACGAGGAGCTCGAGCAGCGGCGGCGGCAAGGGGCCGAACGACGAGCCGGACGACGACGACGACGACATCGGGTGGATCCCCCTGGGACCCGGTTCAGACGGGTACGAGCTCGAGTCCGCCATCTCGCGGGGGGTGTGAGATGCAGATGGAGGAGGGGGGAGGGCGGTAGAAGAGGAAGTGAATGGGGACTGGGAGGAAAGGAGAGCGACGTCGAGGTCGCTGCTAGGCGTAAGCAATACACGCGCCCTTCAGCAGTTGCGCCGCGTCGACGATGCGGCGCAGTTCCAAGTCGTCTCCTGTGCCATTGACTTTGCCGGGCCATATGCAGGCAAGCGCACATTATGGATAAGATGACGATCTAGACGAAGGGCCAAGTCGTTGAGCTTCAATTCTGTTTTGCAAGACCTCTTCCAAAGTGCTGGAGGGGTGCGTTCCGAGCTCGGCCATCAAGGCCTCGTCCGAAACTGCGCGAATGCCAGGCTCGCCGCGCCTGGCCCTTCTGCAAGCTGACCCTCGCGCCCCGTCACCTGGCCAAGTAAGAACAGAAGCTCAGAGCAGCGAATCTGCACGGGTGTCGGGTGCCCGCGTCTCAAGAATTGCTCGGGGGCCCAACTCCGAACGGCAGGTGAAGTGGACGACGCAAGAGATGGACTGGCCAGTGGGAGGGCTGGCTGGCTGCGCGCGCGCGTCGACGACGTCGCAGAGCGCACGCCCCTCTCCTCACTCGCTCGGAGGTCGGGTCCGTGTGTCACGCCTAATCCTGGCGGTCAAAAGGGCGCAGAGCTGGGGTCCAAAGCCGGACGAAGGTCGGTCGAGGCCCGCGCGAGCTTTGCTGGCGGGCCGCGCCGGCGGGTCGCTCGAGCGTTAGATTTGGCCAGCCCTTGACGGCGCCGGCTTTCCTCGGGAGGATCGCTCGCTAGCCGGCGGCTTGTCCTCCGTCAGAGGAGACAAGAGCCTCGGTCGCCGTCGACAAGGGCCGGAGTGCTCTTCCTCTTTCTCTCTCAATCGATGCCTCGGACAGGAAGGATGACCGGGGCCCCCTGAATCGGGGCTGGCGACGGTTGCTCGTCCCCCTTCCGCGTCTCTTGCTGCCGCGCGTCGGGCGAGTGATCGCCCGACCCTTGCCTTCCACTTGTCTGCCGGACGCGTCCGACCCCCTTCGCAAGAGGTAGGTGGCCGAGACCTGGTTTGGATGTCCAGCGTGAAACAGAAGGGGAAGAGCAGCCCCCTCATCAAGGCCTCGCCTGCGGCAGCACGTCCATCGCGAACCTCGAGAGAAGGAAGAAGAAAGAAGGGGGGGTGGGGTCCATTCGGGGGTTGTACAAAGCCAAGTCCGCTTCGGGAGGGATCGTCTCGCGGGAGGTCCATGGAGGGGAACAGGAGGGTTCTCTAAAAGCCCTTGGCCCAGCTAGCGCACCGAGCCCGAGGGAAGAGAGGGAGCGAGCGCAACAGAGGGGGGAAGGGGAGGGGGGGGGGGGAGGGAGGGAGGGAGAAGGGAACAGGGAAAAGGGTCAGCCATTACGAGCACGGACGCAACCCTTCTTCGGAAGCCAGCCATCAATCGCATGGTGGTCCGCTCTCCGACACCCTTTCGCCGAAGAGGCAGCGAGGGCCGCAAGAGACAGTGGACGCAAGACCAAGGAAGAGGAGGGGGAAAGCAGGAGGGAGGGAGAGAGGGCGGGAAGGGGACGCACTTTCCGGCGGCGAAGAAGGCCTCGATCTGGGCGATGATCGCCTCGAGCGCGGCGAGCCACTCGGCGAGCTCTTTCTCGACTGCGCGTGCGGGGGGGCAGGCAACGGGAGGGCGCAACGAGATGAACCAGCGCAGGGAAGGGGAGGGAGGGGGGGGGGTGGGAGAAGGGAGTGGAATGAAGGCATAGGACCCAAAGAAGGTTGAGGTTCAGCTCTCTGACGGACGGGGCTCCTGAAGGTGGAGTCACGAAGGAAGAGAGAAGGGGGAGGGAGCGCACCAAGGTCGAGCGGAGCGCCGAGCTTCTCGTAGAAATCCTTGCGGTACGGGCAGCTCTTCATGGCGAGCTGGGAGGGAGGAAAGACCGTCGGCAGCCGACTCGGGGATACCCATCAGCAAGTGCTTTGACCGTAAGAAGGGCACTGGGTGGGGGAAGGAGGACGGACGCCAAAGACGGGCCGGACAACAAACGAGTGGTACTGCCGGAGCGTCTTTTCGTACGCCGTCGTGAACGAGACCGAGAGCTCCTCGGCCGGGTTCGAGAGCGACTGCCGGAGGCCGGTCGCGGTGAACTTGAGGGCGCTGGAGGAGTAAGAAGGGGGAGAGGGGGGAGGGGGGAAAGCGTTCGTTCACGGGCGGCGGTCGGGGGTTTTGGGAGAGGAGGATGAATGCAAGGGGGGGGGGGTGGGGGCGGTCATGGCAAGGCGGGCGAGAGCGTCAGCCAGTCTCGTCTTGCGTCGTCCATCCGGGGAGGAGAAGGAAAGACCCGGGTTGGGCCGGTGTTGGGAGAGAGAAAGAAAGACAGAGGGAGAGAGAGGCAAGAGGAGAAGGGAAAGGGGGGGTGGAGGGCGGCAACACCCACCGGGTCAGCCAGAGGAGGCCCTCGGTCGCCTTGCGGCTCTTGTCGCCGGGCTTGCCCTCGTTCTCGACGAGCGCCTGGAGCGTCGCCGACGTGTTGGCGTGCGCCTCGCGACGCGTGCGGAGTTTCTATCGACGCGTACGAGAGAGAGAGAGAGTATCGACAAGGGATGTCCAAAGGGGAGTGAGACGACGAGATAGAGGAGAGAGAGAAAGAGAGGAGAGGCCTCCCGGGGCGTCAGTGAGAGGAGGGGGAGGACCGGAAGCGAGAGCCCAGGGAGCTACGGACGGCGATGTTGCCGTTGAGGTCGGCCTTGACGAGACCAAAGGCGGTCGAGCCGAGGAGATCTGCAGGGTAGGTAACGGATCTCAGCTCCTAGAGCTGGATCGCTCATCTAGTTGGAATCGCTCGACCGAACCAAAGACCTTGACGAGGCCCTCGGACGCGAGCAGGAAGCGCTCGGTGTCGATGCCGCCCTCGGTCGGCACGTCCTGGAACTTCTGTAGGGAGCCGTCAGCAGATGGGGGTTGACGTCGGCCACGTCGGCTCCTGTCGACGTACGAGGGGAACCGTCTGGAAAAAGTTGGCCATGGCGGAGCTGCTAGTGAGAGATGGTGGTTTCGGTCGGTTCGCCTCGCGTAGAGTCCTAATTGCGGGAAGGGTCCCTGCCATCGCGCATCCGACCCAAGCACCCGAAGCACCCGGCCTTCATTTCGCGCGATCCAGGGCAGCCGACCCACGGCCTACGGGGACAACCTTGCCTTCTCCCAGGTAGCCCTCTCGCTCGACGCAATGCCGCCGGATGTGGTGCCGTCTTCAGAGGGAGACCGATGTGACGAGGCTGACCGACCGTCTTCGCGAGCTGCGCCTAGCTCCTGGCCGGCAAACGTGCCAGCTCTTCCCGGAGCATCTCATCACTAGAACAAGGAAACTAGCTCTATACATGGCCGGCCATCTTCCTGTCAAGACAAGCACCAGAGGCGAGGCAGAAAAGAGTCGAAGGGCAGAAGAAGCAGGAAAGGGGAGTTCAAAGATACTAGAGCGAGCACCGCTCGATAGCCAGCGAAGCAGGAGGGAGGCAGCGTGACAAGACAGGAGTCGCGTGCGCAAGGCCGAGCCAGGGCCGCCAGTCAAGCCACGTCAAGGGCGCAAGGAAGGTCCTGTTGGCACTGAAGGCCAGGACCCTCTCGCCGCTAGCGCGAGATATCATCGCGCGCGCGAGGGTCTGAGGGCGCTAGAGGCCCCAGACCCATCGCCGCCGTTCAATGCTGTCAATACCAAAGGGGGGGGGGCGATACCTCCGCCCTTGCACAGACACGACGTCAGCGAGGAGAAGGGTCCCTCTAGGCCGCCTTGCTTTTGACGGCGGGATGTATGCAACATCTAAGGGATGGTTCAGGGTCGAGTGATGGCGGATGAGAGAAGTCGAAGCAGGTGATCGCGGTGTGCCGGGACCTGCTCAATCGCCTTCCCCCTTTTTATGTTTTTGCTGGCCGCCCTCAAATGGCTCCGGGTTCGGCACGGCCGCAGCAGACCGCACCGACCCGCCTCCAACCACCATTAACTCATCATGTCGGAACAAGTCGACCCGTCCCAGCCCGTGCCCGTCGCCCTCTCGCCTTACGACAAGGACAAGATCACCATCGTTCGTCTGGGGGCTCGCTCGATCATGCTTAGCTAAGGCTGACTCCCACATTCATGACAGCTGCCCGGCGCCAGCCCCAACCTCGACGCGGCCACCTTCAACGTCAAGGACGAGGACCACACGCTCGGCAACGCCCTCCGATGGATGGTCATGAAGGAGTCCGTTCTCCCTCTAGCTTGGAGCTCTCGGAGGGCGAGGGGAGGGGAAGGACGCCTTCTCGTGACGCTTGCCTGCTTGGCTCCCGACGCTCGGAGGAGGAACACCGGCTGACAACCTTGATCACCCTCTCTTTCTCCTTCCGACCGACCGTCGTCTCTCTTGCGCGCTATCCCTACCCAACCCAGCCCGGACGTCGAGTTCTGCGGCTACAGGTCTGTTCCGTCGTCGTCGTGGTTCCCGGTCTGCAGGCCGGGGCGGGGGGGGGGGGGGGAAAGTCGCTGCTCGGCGCCTCTCCCCTCCCTCTCTCCCTCTCCCGCCTTGGCCTCCCTCGCTCCCTCCTGCTCCAGAGAAGGTTGCGCACACCGGAAGAGGTGCTAACTAGCCACCTCTGGCCGCCGCTGTCATCGATTTTGCTCCCCCCTCCCCCCCACAACAGCATGCCGCACCCCTCAGAAGCAAAGTTCCACATCCGGATCCAGATGTACAGTGCGTCGACTGGCCTTCCCCCCCCCCGCTCTTCCTCCTCCCTTTACCCCTTCAGTTCTGCAAACTTTCCCGCCCCCTCGGCTCGGACCCACAGCCCTTCCCCCCCATGACGACGCCCTCCTCTCAACCTCTGCCTCGCCTTGATTCTCCCTGAGACTGACCCCCCTGCCCTTTCTCCTTCCCGCCGCCCTTCTTCCACCCGTTTTTGCCCCGCCTCATTTTCGACACCCGAACCCCGTCCGACGTGTTCCCCCCCGCTCTCCCTCCCTCCCCATTCCCCCGCCCTCTTCGCCCTTCTCCTCTCCCCCTTCTGCAATGACGATCTAGACGGCAAGTCGGCCCTGACATGCCTCCTCCAGGCGCTCGCCAACCTCCGAGCGCTCCTCCTCAGCCTCAAGGACGGCTTTGCCGACGCGCTCGCGTACGTCCCCCTTCCTCCCTCCCTTCCTTCTCCCTTCCTCCCTTCCTTCTCCCTTCCTGGATCCTTTGGCCTCCCCTTCTCAGGGCGGCCCCTTCCGACGTGAGGGGTCTTCTCAGACGGTGGAGTGCCCTCCCTCCTCCTCACCCTCTTCCCAGCCCACCCGCCATCACCTCTCATGGGGGGTCTCCCTCCTCAGCGACACCCGCCCGGTCGGGCTCGGGGGGGAGGCTCCTCCTGTGACCGACCGTCCGTCCGACGTCCAAGGGGTAGACGGTCGACAGGCGGGCGCCAGACGACCCAGCAGGCTACAAGAAACGTCACGAGAAGGAAGGCGAGGAGGAAGGGGAGGGGGGTGTTTAGACTGCTCACCCTCCTGCTTTCCCCCCCCCCCTCCCCCTCCCTCTTACCTCTCTCTCCCCCGAGCTCTCCTTCGGCCTCAGCGCGGAAACTGATGCTCCTGTCTCTTCATCCCTTGTTCCTTTCCTTCCTCTTCCCCGCGCTTGCCTGGACACGTACGCGCATGGGTGTTCGTGTGCGGTTTTCCCTCATCCGGCCTCGTCTCTCTCTCCAACCCCTCCTTTGCACGAAACGCCTCGCCTGCACGTCCGCCCGCACGCACGCACGCACGTCGGCTCCCTCCCCATACCCACACACACACACACACAGGACCGACTCGTTCGAGCGCGTCGAGGACGTCGACGTCCAGGCCGACGTCGCCCGCTTGCTCGCGGCCCGGAGCAGCAGCAGGAGCGAGCCGCAGCCCTCGCGGCCAGCGGTCGAGGCGATGGAGCTATGATTGGTTTTTTTTTTGTTTCTTTGGCTCGGTCAGATGGATGGGAGGCATGGGTAGAGAGGGCCGGCTTGGCTCGGCTCGGCTCGAGAGGCAGGCAAGGAGGGAGGGGAAGGAGAAGGGGAGCTTTCCCCCTTGAGAGGGGGTCGAGAAGGGCTAGATGAGCTGGGGACAAAGGACGGAGATCTTCCTTCACTTTAATCTGGTCTGGAGGACATAAAGAGCGGAAGGGGCGACGCTGGTTGGGAGGTCCTGGGACGGATGTGTGTATGGACCGGCGGGTTCGTCGAGCGAGGTCAGGGGCAAAGACGGGATGCGCGCGCAGCAGCCATCCTCCCCCCCTCCCGCGCGCGCGGATGAAGAAAGTAAAGGCAGCGCGGACTCGGAGGAGGGCAGACCGGCAAATACGCTTGCAGTTGGACGTGGCTTAGGATGGCTTGTTTTTCTTCCCTCCCGAGCCGAGCGAGATGGGAGGAATGACGTCGTCTCAACGGAAGGCGGCGGGTCAGAAGGAGCAATGCATGGGAAGGCAGGGTCGTGATGCTGCTGCTGCTGCTGGTCTGCCTCTGACGCCCGACCGACCCTCTGCTTCAACTCTCCCAGCGCTTCGCTTCCCCTTGACGGCTTTCTCTCAGCCTCAGTTCCTCACAGCACATCATCGTGGCCTCGTCCTCGCTTCTTCCTGACCTTCTGTCGTCGTCCTCAAGCCGCAGCTGCCGCAGCCGCCGCCGCCACCCCGCTGACACTCTCCCTCCGCCTCTTGCGACGTCTCAGTCACGAGCGTTCATGTCGGCATCTCGACCTCTCCAGCTCGAAAACGCGGTCCCCCATAACGACGACGACGACCGGACGATGTCAGTCTCAGCGGTGCCGAGCGAGCTGGACGGCGACAGGAGGAGCAGCAAGAGGACCCCGACCGCCGGCGGGGATTGGGCCGCGCTCTTTGAGATCATCGATGGATCGGCTGCGACGATGACGACGACGGCGATGGCGGCGGCAGCAGCTTCTCCGCTCGAGCACGAGCTCGAGCAGCGGTCCGTCGTTTCCTTTTCCTTCCCGATTTCAGAGGGGTGCCAGGAAGACCCCCCTTAGGGAAAGGGGTTTGACGCTGACGTGGTCCTCTAATTCGTGCTTGGGACTTCTTATCTCTCTTGGCCCTTTCTTTGCCTCAGCCGCTCGCTCACAAGACGGATGGCCGACGAGCTCGCGATACTCGACCGGAAGCTCGCCCAAGTCGAGGCGCGCGAGCGGGCGCTGCTGCGCGCAACGACGACGACGACAACGGCCGCGGCGGTGGCGGAGAGGAACGCTCAGCCGCTTGTCGTCGACGCGCACGACGACGAGGGAGAAGCGAGTCGTTCAACCCGCCGTGGCGAGGAGAGATAGACGACGCGCGTGCGTTGATGACAAGGGGAGGTGGTGGGGGGTGTGTGTGTGGAAACCTCGTTATTCGTGAGGAGAAGCTGGCCTCATCTCCGCCCTTCCTGTTTCTTCGCAATACAAGGGCTGCTGGCCGGGGACCACCGAGGGCGCTCGAGCAAAACCTCACAGCTACTTGTTGTCCTTCTCCTCATCAGGCCTACTCGGTATCGTCCTGGCTCTCCAGCGCGACAGACTGGCTCCGATCTGGATCACTTTCCACTAAGTCGGTCGCCGTTTGGCAGGTCCCGACCGCGGCGCTCGCTGAGGATGACGCACCCACTCGAGCATGGTTAAACGTCCGTCTTCCTTTCTCCTCTTCATCGTTCCTGGTCGTAGTTACCCTCCACTTTTGCTCTGTCCTGCCCCCTCCCCCTTCTTCTTCGCAATACGCCTGAATTCACCCGTCCCACCTAAGTCATTCTCTCCTACGACCGCGCATACCCCATCCTGATCACCACTCCCAGTGTCGCCTTGTCCACCCCGTCGAACGTTTCATTACCCACCCTGCTATTCTCTGCCGATCAAGCTCCCAACATCCGCCTTCAGTTGGCAGTCTTCGCCCATCCGGCCTCGAGGGCTCGCTTAAACTCTGTTCAGGCTCCGCCCACGGCGGCGTGTCTTGCGAGCTTTCGACGGGCGGCAGGGGTGGAAAACGAGCCGAAGCAGGCGTGCCTGGAACAGCTTTCGTCACCTGTGAAAATAGATCATCCCTCACCTTTCCCGTCATCGCCGCACCCTCTGTGTACTGGGCGCGGATGCATGGGCCATAGCGCCCCCTCTCAACTGAAGGGTAACAATGATTCATGAGCTCAACATCAACATTGGGCCATCTGCCTTTCTCTGAGCCCTCGGTCAAGCAGTCCACCCCCGTCGTCTGGATGGCTGGAGTGACTTGACGACGGCGTAACCTTGCGGGCGGCGTCTGATGCAAGCTGACCAAAGACCCGGCCTTCGACGAACCATCTGCGAAGTCAGATTGTGGCATAAGGATCATAACGAGTCGTAGCTAGCGTAAGAGCAGGCATGAAGGAAAAGGGAGGTCGAAGGGAAAGCAGTCCAAACGGAAATCCCGGGTCGGGCTCGAGCGTGACGACGGCTTTCATGCGGCGCTGGCGGGCATCAGCTTGCCGAACGGGTCTGTACAGCGAATCCAGAGGGTGGGTCAGCAGAGATTCGGGGTCGATCAGGCGCAGATGAGGAGGCTGGCGAAGGGACGTACGCTTCAGTGAGTGGACCTTCTTGGGCTTGTCGGCCCGGGCCTCCCAGCGCTCGATCTTGAGCTCGTACACCCTCATGCGGCCGACGGCGCCCGACCCTGCCCACCGGAGCCGGACGTGCTGGCCCTCGACGCTGACCTGGCACTCGAGTCGCTCATCCGTCGCCGGTCGGCCTTCGCGAAGATCGAGCGTGAGCTTGATGTCGAGCTGAGCGGAGGGAGCGGTCTGGCTCCAAGGGCGGATGCCGAGCAGAGGCTTTGACTCGGGCCGGCCTGCAAGGAGGAAGGAAATAGGAGGCAACAGAGGGTCAGCTATCCAGAGTGAAATAAGACTACAAGACGCGCTGCCAAGTGGGAGCGCACTGACCGGTGAGATGGACGGCTCGTTCATGCGAGTGGTGCCCGAGCCGGTTTGTCTGAAACTCGATCGTCCGGCGAGGGAAGCCAAACCCAGGAGGCTTTGACGTCGCGCCGTCTTCGAGACAGTCGTGGGCTTCGAGCGCAAAATGAAGGAAGCTGAGAGCGGTGCGCCCGGGTATGTTAGCTAGTCCGAGAAGCTGTTCTCGATGGTAGGCTCCCCTCAGCAGCAAGGCTCACGGGACATAGAGAATAGAGTCGGGTTCCTCTTCATCGGCCGAGGCATTGGCGTTCTCCGAGAGGTCCTGCCGGATCGTCATCTCGCAGATCGAGTCGTTGATGTTGAAGTCAAGCCGATCAACCGTGCCAACGAGGGCCTACGCAATGGAGTCCAGCCAGTGCCAGTCAGTAGAGCGAGCGCTAAGCTACAAAGATGAATATTGGAAGACACGTACCTTGGGGTAAGGCCGGCAGAAGGCCCGTTGGGCTCGGCAACCGACCGTCAAGAGGTCCTGGAGGTAGCTGGGTCGAACGGCTGCTTCGCCCATCTTGTCTACCCAGTCGGCTAGACAGAAGATTGAGAAGTCCTCGCCGTTCTACGTGAGCAGCCAGAGAGGATGGCGCATCTCGTCAGTTAGTGGAACTATCACGAGAGGACAAGACATTGCGCACCCAGTTATCGCCCATCTCGTGAGTGTTGTCGACCCTGTCGAGCACGAATCTCAGCAACAATACCGACAGTGAAGGTCACAGCCTGCAGCCTGATCAGACGCACCGATACTCCCAGAGGCAAAAGCCGAGTGCCTTCTCGCCCTCGCAACCCGACAAGTTTTGGTCAAGCGCGGCTTCTTGTGTCGCATAGTCACTATTCTTGCCGCCGTTGGCAATCAGACCGAAGAAGGCATCTTTGGGCTTGAAGTCAAACGGAACGCCGGTCCTGAAAGAAACATCGGCACACGAGGTCAGTCCTAGCTAGTGTGTGTTTGGCCAACAGAGGGATGAGTTAGACGCACTCTCCGATGATAGCAGGGTACGACTTGACCTTGTCTGAGCTTAAGCCGCGATCCGGATGCGTATCGCCAATGCTGAGCGCATGCAGCTGCTCGCGGATCGAATCGCGAATCGACGATGACCCAAGCTTAGGCACGTCCTGCGCCTTGATGGTGTGGCGCTGAGACGAAGAGACAAGTCGGTCCTCTGTCAATGGACCATTCTGATGACGTCGGCGGGCAAATGCACGTACCATCATTCCGACGGCGTCGCCGTTGAACTTATGCAATCGCTTGTTACTGAAGAGCGGCAGCGGCGGGAGGGGGACGGATTAGTCGGCAGCGGCTGGGATCCGGAAGCAAGCCACTGACAGCAACGTGAGTCCCTGAGAGGAGAAGAAGGTAGGTGAAACGTCAGTGTGGGGAGAGATTTGACATGATCTCCACAACCTTGGAGTCGCACATCGTAGAAGTGAGGGGTCAGGCAGCACCGTCCGCCCTGATCGACCTCGCTGAGCTCAGGTGGCTCCTCAAAGACAGGCGGGTTAACAAACGAGATCGCGTTAGGCTGCGTCTGTCGGATGCGGGCGTTCCACTTCTGCCAGGATGGCACCCAGTAGTCTTGAAGGAAGTTGAGCTCAGCCGGCCGATCATTGGCGGCCGGGTGAGGGCGGCGGACAAAGTAGTCCGACCGAAGGAGCTCGCCAGTTTTAGCGTTCCAGCTACGAGGGAGACATGAGGGTGAGTCGTTGTTTCGCGGATCAACGGGCCAGCAGCAGACCTCACACGCCATGTTGCTCCCAGATGCACTCGCCGAGCCGCCAGCTGGCATCGCGCTTCCAGCCCCAGGGTGAGATACCTTTGGGCTCAGCCTCTGGATTCAGCCAGCACGAGACGCCCTCCGGATCAATCACGGCGTGACCGTCCTTGTGAGCGCCGAGTTTGCCGAATCTGTAGTTAGACACGCGGACCTTTTGGCCAGCGCCGAGCCGAAAACTCTCGAGCGGCGTCGGCGTCGGTCCGAGCTTGAGCGACTGCTTGTCTGAAACCTTAGCGAGGTCGGCCATGCCGAGGTAGCCTTGCAGAGGCTCGTTCATCGAGTCCCAGCCCATGACACAGACGTCGTTGAGGTCGCCCGCGTCAGCGACCCGCTTTGCGAGCGCTCCGAACGCATCGACGTAATGCCGTTGGAGCCATTCTTGGATGTTGACGCCGTCGATCAAACATTTTGGCGCAAAGTCGCGCCCGGCCCAAAAGAGAGTAAAGGCGGTCGCGCAGGCGAGGCGAAAGGCATTCGTCTGCCAAACCATGGCCGGCCAAGGTTCATCTGGCGTCCGACCGTCGCGGCCGGCCCAAAGACCGTGGACGATGGCCGCCTGCGTGGCTTGGAACTTCTGAGGATCGAGGCCGCAGGCCAGCAACGTCCAATAGGGAGCGCCCGAGCCTCCGGTCGCTCGAGACCAGACGTCTTGGTGCGGGTCGATGACTGCGGTTCCGAGCGACAGCGGATCGAGGGGGCTGGATATCAGCCAGATAATCGCCTTCAGACGACTCATCAAACGGCAACTGACAGACGCGCAGGCCGACCGCCTTGAGCTCGCGCAAGAGCTGAACGACGTAGGCCATGTAGGCCTCGTCGTAGATGCCTGGGCCGGCATGCTCGATCGCCTCCCACACGACGGCGAGCCGAACAGCGTTGAATCCCCAGCCGACGAGCCGGGCAATGTGCACGCGCCAAGCTCCGTCCGTGTCATCATCTTCCTCCGTCTCCTGCAGCTGTTCAGCCTCAATGGCCTTGCTGCTCGAGCGGCGGCCCGCGCGAGGCAGGACGAGCGGCGCGTCAACGAACGAGACGGTCTTGGCCTGCTCGGGCTCGGCTGGCCGGCCAAGGTGATGGCTGGCGTCATGCGTCGGCTCATTTGGAGGAATCTTGGCCGTCAGGTTGACGCCTCGGAGAATGACGGTCCGACCGCGGCTGTCGCGAAATGAACCCTTCCAGGTGTCAAGCTGATCTGGATGGGCTGAAGACGAGGTGGAGGTCTGCGAGGAAGCGGAAGCGTCCGGAGCTGGAACAACAGGCTCGTCGCAGTCAACCGCAGGACCATTCGACATAGGCGGCGGCGGCGGCGGCGGTGAGGAGGCCGACATGTCAAGCGGAAACGAAAGAGCGCGGTAGGATGTCCCAGGCCGAGATGACTGGTCACGGTCAGTAGACCTCTCGACAACTGACAGGGCAGCTCCTCGGCGATCGGGTCGATATAGAGCCTGAGCCGCGCGCGCTCTGGGCCCATGACGAGAGAGACCGCGCGCAGTCGCGCCCTGGCATCGGCCTTTGTTGACGATGTTTGACGACCAGAACAATAAGACCTGGTCAAGCATTCGCCGCCAGCGAGGTAGTCGGGATGGGACGAGCACAAGACTACATGAGGACAAGGATAGCGACGAGCAGGATCCGTCTTGAAGGCGCAGTGAGAACGAATGGTGGGCGCCGCCAGCACGGGCTCGCTAGCACTGCCGACTCGTTTACCACGTCCTGCTGACGTCAAGGCCAGCGTAACCGGCGATGTTAACGCAACACACCGGACCTTCCGAGCCTGTGTACAGCCAGCTGGTGGCCAGCTCCCTCTGCCCCTCGTCGTATCCTGCTGCTGAAGCCGGATGCGGGCAGCTGCCGCGGACCTGTCGCACGCGTCTTGGCTGGCCGGTTGTGGGGTTCCGGAGGACCCGACGGGGCTGCAAGGGAGCGCTGCGGCCCCGGAAGAGAAAAAAAAGAAAACGACCGCGGCGGCAGCCCTTTCGCGGTACCCTCTCGCCTGACCTCGGACCTCTCGCGCCCTCTGCCCCTCTCTCTGATACGCCCCCTTCCCAAGCCGCACCTAGCTCGAGGCACCCAAGCACGCAGCCGACCGGGCCCAGCCACGACGGCTCGACCTCCGCCGACCCCGACTCCAGCCCCCGTCCCATCCACCGCCCGCCTGTTCTCTCGCAACAAAAAGCCCTCCACCCGACCCGACCAATCAGGCCCGACGATGCCTCCCGACCCTAGCGCGGCGAGCTCGTCTGGTGGGGGCGCCTCGTCCTCCAAAGGCGGGGCGTCGTACCGCGAGCGCGTCTTCTGGACGCCCGAGGAGGACGCCCTCCTCCTCAAGCTTGTGGCCATCCACGGTGCGCCCTCCTTTCTTGTCGCCACTCTCGCTCGTCTACGCACAGCCTGGAGTCAGGGCCAGAGGAGAATGGGCGGCCTCGCTCTCGTCAGCCTGCGCGCGCGCCCTCGGCCGAGTGCCTGCGGGCGCGACGGGGAGCTCGCGCCGAGCTCCCATTCCATGAGTCTCGGCATCGGCGGGAGGCGACTCACCCAACCCATCTCTCTCGTCCATCGCTGACGACGAGATCCTTCTCTTCTGCGCAATTCCTGTCGTCCACCTCGGCGTCCGGCATATATCACCGCAGGTAGCAAACGCGGCAAGGATTCAAAGTGCGTTCTCACCTTGCGAGCTCCTCCGCGAGCTGCGACCGCCGATCCCCTCGTGGGAAGGCAGGGGCCATCTCACCCTCTCGTCTCATCTCTTCCACCATCATCGCTTGCTGACGCCATGTTCTCGCAACGCTTCTACCTGTGTGCGCAGATGGCCGATTGTGGCTGCCGCGCTCGAGGGGCGTAACATCAAGGTCAGCCCATGATGCGTGCCGTCTCAGCTTGTGTTCCACCTATTCTAACAACTTGCTTCTCTCTCTCATCCTCTGCACCCCTCAGGATTGCCGCAAACGCTACTTCCATTCGCTCGCGCCCGATCTCAAGAAAGGTCGCTGGTCAAAGGAGGAGGATGCTCTTCTGTTAAAGGGGCTCGACGAGCTTGGTCCGATCTGGTACAAGATTGCTCAGATGATTCCCGGCCGCAAGGACGACCAGTGCGCCAAGCGGTGGAAGGAGGTCCTCGATCCAAGCCTGTCCAAGGTGCGTCCCATCACGCAAGAGTGGTTTGAGGGACGGGGAGCGATCCTGACGCCGCGAGCTTGGGTTTGCTGCAGGGGAAGGCCTGGTCGAAGGAGGAGGACGACTTGCTGCTAGGCTTGTTTGAGAAGAACGGACCAAAGTGGCAACACATTGCCAAGTCGATCCCGGGTAGGACTGGTCTTTGCTGCCGGAATCGTTGGCGAAAGTTCAAAGGGGACGAAAAGGTCCACGGGGCCTTGCTCGACCTCGAGGAGCGCCAGCGCAAGACGGGCGGCAACGCCGGCGGCACCCGGTCGCATCCCCAGGGCGGTCGCGGCCGCCGATCTGTAAGCTTTCAAACTGAGGGCGACCCCAACTTTGACGAGGATGACGACGTCGACATGGACCTCGACGGCGATGGTGGCAACCACGACACGCCCTCGTCGTCAACGACGCTCAACGGACCCTCATCGTCGCACTTTGGCGAGATTCCGACGCCGTACGGCTCTACTTCGGCCCACAATTTCCTGCCCGCCGACTTTCTCCGGCCGACGCTTCACCATAGCTTTGCGAGCCCGCACGGCCAGGATCACGCTGGCATGCTCTTCTCGCAGGACCTCGGTGCGAGGCTGAGCGCCGTCGAGTCTGCGCGCAACGGCACCGGTGCCGGCAGCAGCAAGCACGATCTCTTCAACCTCGTTCATCAAGACCCGTCCTCGTCAGCCGCAGCAGCGGCGGCAGCGGCAGCAGTGGGAGGGCCGATGAATCACTCTAATGGCGGCGGCGGTGGTGCTCTCGCGGGAGGCAGCCTGCATCGGCCGGACAATCCACACGATCCGATTGCACGCCTCCTTGCGGCAGAAGCGGCCAATGGCTCTGGCGGGTCAGGTGGCGGACCAGGAGGGGACGGCGCGACGCCGTCATCACTGGCTTCAGCGAGCTCGATAGGCTCAAGTCCGGCCTTTCCGACTGGCTCGAGTCCGGCAGGTATCTCGCCGTCATCCCTGTCGAACGAGTCTTTCGCGACGCCGGTCTCGGATCATCATCATAACGGTCCGGCTGCCTTCCACCCGGCCAACGGCCTCAACGGGCTCGGTGGCGGTCCGCCCGGAGGGTGGAACGCTGGTCCAGGCAGTAACATTGCAACATCGGCGGCTGGCAACGGCAACAACAGCAACGGTGCTGGGCCCAATCACCCTCTGGCACAGGGTAGCTTGAGCGGGAGCCACAAGCCGCCGTCGCACCATGTCAACTTTGCGGTCGACCATCCGCACGAGGAGCTCGATCAAAACGATAACCCGACCTGGGTGACGTCTTTTCTCGCCTCGCTGCACCACCCATCGGCCTCACTTCCGCCGACAGCACTCAACTCGCCTGTCTTTACTGGCGCCTGGGACTCGGGCCTCTTCTCGGCCCCACCGAGCCCTCAAAAGCACTTGTTCATGCACCTCCCGCCGATGCTCGACGCTGAGGACCTCCCGCCGCTCCCTCCCCCCGCAGTCGGGGCGCCCGAGCAACAGCAACAGGCAGGCAAGGGTAGCCTCCAGCAGCAGCAGCAGCAGCAGCAGCAGCAGCAGCAGCAGCAGCAGCTGCAACAGCATCAGCAGCAACAGGCGTTCCTCCGCTCGCCAGGCTCTCAGGCGGGCTTGAGCGCAATCCAGCCGAACACGCACGCGCAGCGGTCACCCGGTCTACAGGCCATCTTTCCGCAGCAGCAGCCGGGACCCAATCAGCCAAGCTCGACTTCAACGTCGTCGTCATTCGCGCGGCCGATGCCCCAGCTTGCGTCTCCGAGGCGCGAACGCTCGCCGCTCCATCCAATGCCCAGTGGCAATGCCGGCTCAGCGTCGGCGTCGGCGTCGGTTTCCGCGTCGGCGACGCCTGGCGCGTCCGGCTCTCAATCGGCCGCAGCAGCAGGCTCGATGGCGCCTCCGCCGGTGCCGACGACGTCCGGTGTCGCAGGCCATCACCTGTCGTCGTCAACGATTCACCAGTTCGCCAACGCCAACGGGCGTGTCCCTTCCCTCGGCGGCAACGGCGGCCACCTCCTCGGCCAGCAAAACCAGCAGCCGCAGGCGCACAACCATCAGCAGCAGCAGCAGCAGCAGCAGCAGCACCAGCTTCCGCAGCCGCTGGCGATGCCGCTGCCCTACCTGACGTGGGACCCTCGGCCGGCTGACGAGCAAACCAACGCGGTCCCGATGGTGCTCGTGCCCATGTCGATTTTGGCCGGGCTCATCGAGCGGGCGAGTATGGTCGACGCTAACGGCAACCCGACGGGCAAGCATCCGAGCAGCGGCGGTGCGGGGAGCAGCCATCAGCACCAGCTCGGTCTGGTCGCGGGGGCCAGCGGTGGAGGCAGCGCATCCGGCCAGAATCACCTGCGCTGATCACCCGCTCGCTTCTTTCCATGGCCCCTAACGACCCCTTGATCTGCCTTTTTGACTCCAACCACGACGTCACGATTCTTTCAATCCGCCCATTGGCGGAACCGTCATCTCCTTATCATTCCCGCATACATGTTCTCGCTCACCTACCTCCATCTTTGCCTCCCTTCGTTCTCATCTCACCCTACCCGTCCGATCCTACCCGTCCGATTCACCCGTCCGATCCCACCCATCTCAATCCTACCCATCCTACTCTTAAGTCTGTCCCTGTTCAAACGCACGCGCTCCCCCTTGTTGAATACTTGCTGCCTGTTGGATGCACATTCTCGTCTTGCTGTTCGACTCTAACGTCGGCCACGGACAACGGAGGGCGGTGGGTCTGGACAAAGGAAACGACTGACAAGCGCGCGTCGATCGGACAATAGAGTACATCGTACAAGCAGCCAGCAAACCTCCGGAGTGACCGTCCGGCGGGTCTCCTCTAACGACGGCGCACCGCCCATCATGCTCGCTCTAGAAGCCGAGCGGGTTGACACGGTGCGTAATCTAGTGCGGACCAGGGACAATTGAGGAGGTATGGGAGCGAATAATGAGCGTATCAGCATCGAGTATACGAGGAGCGAGCCGACCGGGAACCAGCAGAATGGCCGCACCTTCGAAAACTTGGGCACAAAGTGCATCGGTTTGCGGTAGTGGGCGTGCTTCCGCGAGAAGACCGTGTACTTGTCTATGGCGAGGGACAGCATGAAAGATCAGCTCCCTGTTCAAGGAGAAAACTCAAGGTCGAAGGCTGCGACGCACCGGCCGGCAGCATCTCGCTTTCTTTAGGCAGAGCAAGGCAGACGTCCTGAAGAAGAAGAAGTCAGACAGAAGGCGTGAGCTCGGGACAAGGCACCCGGCGGCGCGGAGCTCGCTCGCGCGGGGCAGGCTGGATCGCCCAGGCACCAGCCGTGTGGGCTGAAAGGGGACGCACGAGGGCCTTGATACTGACGCCCGAGAGCCGAACCGCCTCGATGACGCTGTCGACGCTCTTGAGCCGCTTCCGGTGGTTGGCCTTCTGGCACTCACTCATGACATGGTTGCGCTTCCTGCGGGCGAGCGGACGACGGCGCGCAGTGGACAAGAGAAGGCGAGCAAGGGTCAGGCCGCCGGAAGACCCATTGAAACTGGCACCGTACGGGAGGGTGATACGCACCAAAGCAGACCGCCGAGGCGTGCGGACGACGGGAACATGCTGCTTTGATCAGAGGCGAGGGCGTGGTCAGAGGGGGAGGTTGCCGGACCGATCCCGTCGTTGCCGCTGGGTCCTTGCCTTAGATGGAATCTTGAAACCGGTCAGGGTGAGGGAGGCAGGTATGACTGGCGGCGGCGCGCGGTCGACCACGCCTCGTGTCGAAGCCCAGGCGAGCTTCACGACTTCCACTCGTGCATTCTCTCGCCATGTCGCTCGTCCTCCCGGCTCCTGTCAACGCTCACGAGCAGGAGCTCCTCCCCGTCGGCGGTGCGCCGGCGGCTGAAGAGGTCGACGACGCCAACCTGCCTGAGAGCGAGCGCCTCAAGAAGACGCTCATCTACCCCCCGCCTGAGATCCGGAGTGCGTCTTGCCTCCCGCCTCTGCTGCGTAGCCCAAGAGCATCTGCGCTGACGACCCTCTGTCGCTCCTGCGCCTCAGCCCTCATTGATCGGACAGCGTCCGCCTTGCACCGGTCGGCCAACCCTGCCTCGCTTGAGGCCAAGATCCGCGAGGGTCAGAAAGCGGACCCCAAGTTCTCGTTCCTTAACTCGTCCGACCCTTACTCGACCTACTATCGCTACGCTCAAGCGCGGCTCCGGGAGGGGATTGTCGACGCTGCAGCACCTGCTGCTGGGGCTGAGGCTGACCTGACGGGCGAGGCCGCCCGACGAGCGGCGGCCGACGATCGGCCGAAGGAGCCGAGGCAGCTCGACTTCGTGCTTGAGCGGCCGGGCATGCCGCCAATTGACCTCGATGTCCTCAAGCTCACTGCCCTCTTCACCGCCCGTCGAGGCCGATCCTTCCTCGCCTCCCTCTCTCAGCGCGAGGGTCGCAACTTCCAATTTGACTTCCTGAGGCCGACGCACTCGCTTTACCCGCTCTTTCAGCGCCTCGTCAGCCAATATGAGCGAGTGCTCGCGCCTGCGGCCGAGATGCTCGCCGAGCTTGAAAGTGGGAAACGGAAGCGGGAGGGCAGGGCGAGTGCCCTTGAGCAGGCTCGTGAGCGGACTGAATGGGAGAAGTGGCGCAAGGAACGCAACAAGAAGCGTGCGGACGAGCTCGAGGCCCGCGAGAGTGCGTTTCTAGTCGCGGACGGCTTCCTCAACCACGGCAATCGCTTGTGGACCTCCTTAGGACTGCACGCTGACTAGGCTCTGCTCTTTCGTCCTGGTAGTTGCATTTGCCCAGATTGACTGGCAGGACTTTGTTCTCGTCGAGACGATTGACTTCACCTCGGCTGACGAGACGCTCTCCCTCCCGGCGCCCACATCGGTCGAGGAGCTGGAGTCGCGCACCATTGCCCAGAAGCGCGAAGCCGCTCAGCTCGAAAAGGAGCCCGAGTCGCTCGGGACGATGTACGCGCCCGAGCCCGAGCCCGAGCCGGCGGTCATGGAGAAGACCGAGGCTGAGCTCGCTCAGGAGCGGGCGCGCGAGATGCAGCGCAAGTATGCCGAGAGCCAGGGCACGATGAAAATCCGCAAGGATTACGTCCCGAAGTGTGCGTTCTACTAAAGTGCCTCCTGCCTCCAAGCCGACGCTGACCTCATCGCGCCTGCGGTCACCCACTTCCTGCAGCCAAGCAGTCGAAGCCGGGAGTTGTCATGGTCATGCACAACGGCGAAGAGATGCCGATCGACGAGGTTGCGAACCGGATCCGAATCGAGCAGCTCGACCCCAAGTGGAAGGAGAATAAGGAGCGGCTCGACGCCCGGCGGACGCAGGCCGCGCTCCTTCAGCAAGGTGCCGACGTCTCAGCCTCGCTTCGCGAGCTTGCCAACGCGCGGACCGACATGTTCGGCAACGACCTCGACGAAGATGCCCGTAAGCTCCAGGAGGACGCCGAGCGTGCGCGCCGCAAAGAGAAAGAGCGCGTCATCTGGGACGGCCACACGGCCTCCAAGGAAACGACGCTCAACAAGTTTGCCCAGCAGTCGAACCTCGACGAGCAGATCGCCGCCATTCACAAAAAGGCTGGCGTTGCCACCGTTGAGAACGCCGCAGGCCCGGTCGGCCCTGGTCCCGCCGCTTTCCCCAAGCCGGCGCCCACGACGCAGACTGAGCAGGGCGGCACCATCTCTGCTGGCCCCCAACCGCCGTCATTTCTGCCGCCGATACCGGCAGCTCCGATGGGAAGCTATACCGGCCTACCCGCACCGCCAAGCGCGCCCTCGGCAGCTCTACCGCCAGCAATCCATCCTTCGCGGATGGCGGCAATGCAGCTGCCAGACCTCGCGCTTGGTGGTGCAACCGGCGGAGCGCCCTACGGCATGCCAGCCTACGGCCAGCCGCCACCGCCGCCTCCGGGGATGCCGATGATGGGCATGCAAGGAGCAGGCTTCGCTCCGCCGCCGCCGCCACAGCAGGCCGGCGGTACGCGTCCTCGCGAGGAGGACGGCCAGGAGGGGCCCGATGCCAAGCGCGCCCGGACGGACGGCCAGCCCGTATCCGAGGCCGAGTGGCTCGCGCACAATCCTTACCCAATCACGCTGTCGATCCAATTGCCGACGGTCGCCGGCAAGCCCGAGCTCGATGGCTCCATCCTGAGCCTGAGTCAGATCGGTCTCAACCTGACGGTCGGTGTCTTACGCGAGCGCATCCAGGAGGCGACCAAGACGACCTTGCCGCTTTCCAAGATGCGGCTCGACACAGCCGCCGGCAAGGTCCTCAACAACAAGAGCACGCTTGCGAGCATCAACCTCGCCACAGGCGACACGCTCACGCTCAACATCCGAAAGTAGCGTCGATGTTAGTTGCATGATTCCTTGTACGAGCCGTTGCGGATCCTGAGGGTTACGTTGGGGCCGTGGCCGTGGCGAGTGACGCGACGATGAACGGCCGCTGCCCGGCCTAGGGCGTCGTGCTGCCGAATATCTGAGCCGTCAGCAAGCCTTTGTCAATCAGAACCTGCCGGCTGGACAATAGGGAAGACGGGATCTGCATTGCAGACGGGAGTTACGCCGCAAGCATGCCCGACTGCCAGCGACACCTCGACGCAAACTCAGAGTGGCAGCGTTCTAATTTGAGGTGTCGACGGTCGGCCGAAAGGGGCTGCATGCACGCCCGGATATTGGGCCCGCCGGGCTCGCGCAGGCCGGACCTCCACAGCGTCATCTCCCTGCACAAAAGCCCAGACGCCGTCGACACATTCGACCCCTGTCCGAACCGTCATCTGTCTTGCTCCAACCACCTCTTCACCTACACCCCGCTCAAACAACATGTCGTCTGGTCTCGTTGACAGTGCGTGTGCCGGTCTTGGCCGGAAGCTCAGCCGCTTCGCAGGACGATCGCCGCTGATGGCCGCAACGCCAACCTTCGACCTTGACCTCACCTTCCCTGCAGAGTGCTGCACCTCGCCTCCCGTCCTGGCCGACTACACCCCCAAAGGCTCGTATGAGGTGCGTCGAGCTGCAAGGGCCTAAATTATGTCAACATCTCGTGTTGGCCCTCCAGCCATCAGATCGCCGACCCTTGGCTGACGTCTGTCGCATGGCTGCGCCGGCCTGCTGACCCAGACGTTCGCCGGCCTCAAAACGTACTTTGTCGGCCCATCATCGGCTAAGAAGGTCGTCATCTACGTGACCGACATCTTTGGCGTCACTCCTCAGGCCCTTCAGGGCGCTGACCTGCTCGCCCAGACCGAGGGTATCCGCGTGATCCTGCCCGACGTGCTCGAGGGCTGGATTGCCGATGGCAGTCTCTTCTCAGAGCCCAAGACGGATGAGAAGTGCGACCCAATGGCAAGGGGCTCTACTTCCAGTTTGTTAAGCTGATGTCACCCATCATCGCTATGAATTATTGCACGCCAGGTCAGCCAAGATTGGCGCCATGTTCGGCCCCGGTGGCGAGGCTGAGATCGCTGCCAACGCAGCCAGGTTTGAGAAGGTTGTTGAGGCGCTCAAGGAGGCTGGCGCTGAAAAAGTCGGCGCTGTCGGTACGTTTCTTATCTACCTTTCATGCCAGTCGATACTCCTCTTCTGAGGACGGAAGCGGAATGCGATTTCGGAATGCACCGCTTCACGGTCGGATGATCCTCATTGACCGCTTCCATCCTTCGACCATCAGGGATGTGCTGGGGTGCCAAGGTCCTCATTCAATCGTCCAATCTTGACGCCAAGGCCGGCGTACACCCTTCGCTCTTTGCCAAAGATGATATCGCACTTTTAACGGTCCCGACGGCCCTCTACCCGACGGCCGAGGAGGACATGGACGTTTTTAACGCCATTAAGGAAGGTCTTGAGAAAAAGGAGTTCAAGACCATCGTCGAGCACCTGTCCGGTGAGTGGTCTTGCTTCGTCATGCCCTTGACTGAACCTGTCCGTCCTACAACTGCTAAAGGCGTCAAATGCTTGACTATGATCCTGCAGACCTCCACCACGGCTTTGCTGCCGCCCGGGCTAATCTCAAGGAGGAAAAGGATCGCAAGGAGTACGTTTGCCGGTGCTCACTGATCCCGATCGATGAAGTAGCTGGCTGATCCTCCGCTGCCTCCAGCTTCGCCATGATTTTTGGCAAGCTCAACAGCTTCTTCGCCGAGGTCCTCTGAAGGTCTTGGTCATGCCCGCTCCCATCACGTCTACCTAAAAGCTAGGCTCCGGCCCAACCATTGTATCTCTCATTCCTTTGCTCATTCGCGGGTAGCATCGCAACAATTGAGATTTTTCGCCAGACATAAATCGGCCTGCGAAGAATGGCACGGCTCGCAGCAGGAAGTCAAGGAGTCGCAGCATCAAATGAAGACGGCAAAAACACCGATGACTGGCCGATGGTCCGAGTAGCCTGGGGTTCCATGGCCCGAAACCGATCAGTCACGATTCTCAGGGTTAGAATGCAAAGCTGAACGCACCCTTGAGTACGCGCATGTCCTGGTCATCGAGCGTGCCATACTGCAGAGGAAGGACTTCCCCACGGCGCCGGACGACACGTGTGAGAGGAACAGATCCCTCCGCCGCTATTGCGGGCAGATCATCGGTCGAGGAAGACGTGCCGTGAGTGAAGGTCGTCAAGAGCCGGGCGAACCAGGACGACCGATTTTCACCGCCACCTGTAGATGATATCGAGGCTGGTGGAGCTGACAATCGTCGATCTTCACTAGCAAGGCCAGGCCGGTCGAGTGATGTCGCAGTCGTTGGCGTCGTCGGCGAATCTCCTGAGGGCGGAGCCGTGCTGACGCGCGTCGGCTGGCGGAGGTCGGTCGTGACATGAAGGTCGAGGTGCGGAAGCACGGCCTTGCCCTTACCGGTTGAGCTGCCGTCAGAATCCGTGCTGAGCATGTGTGAGGCCGAATTTGACCGCTGGCGCAAAACATAGCGGCTCAAGCTCGATCGGCGCGACGGCGAAGGCGCTGCCGGTGGGACGTCGCCATCGATAGGCGCAGAGCTCGTACTCCAGTGTACATGGACCGCCCGGGTGGCTGACGGCGAGAGGGGCGGCCCGGCGACAGCCCCCAAGATTGTCTGCGTTGCTGAGGCCGATTGTGTGCGGCTTGGAGTCGGTTGCTGATGCTGCAGCTGGGGCGGAAGCGAGGTCTGCGATGATGAGGTTGAGGCTCCTTGATACATTGTTCGCTCCCTGACAGTTGGCGAGTGTGAGACGTGAGATAGCTGCGAGGAGGCCGAGACGGACCGATTGAGTCGGCCAGGCTTGCGCAGATTCAGAGCCGAAGTAAAGCGGTCCAGCCGGGATGGCAACGGCGCCGCTAGGCTATCGTCTGTTGACAGCGGTGGTGATGGTGCTGGCAAAGGGTAGTCACTCTCGAGCGACTTGAACAGTATTCGGTCGCACCCTGACGTCCAAGTCATAAGGTAGAAAGATCAGCCTCGCGAAGATGAACTGGCATACGCTTGAGTGCGGAAACATACAGCTTGGAACCCTCGCCTTTGCGGAAGTATCGTAGACGTCGCTCGTGAGGCCCGACGTTCGCTCTGCGGAAGGTCCAGCGCTCTCATCGTCGGTGTCATCGTCAGACGCTAAGTCCCTTGGACTCGGGCCGCCGAGATCGAGTCGTCCAGAGAATGAGCGGCGGATCTTGGAAGACAATTGCCGCTTGATTGCCGGCCGAGGGGGTGAAGCAACGCCGCCAGCGTTACCATCGAGCGATCTCCGGCTCGGCCCGGCCGCTGATCCACCTGAGCTCGACGGGTCAGCGACAACCTGCCCGCCGAATGACGATGCATGCGAGTTTATCGACTTTTTGCGGTCCAAGTCGAGCGAAGTGACCGAGCTAGCATAAGAACTGTAGAGACTGCTACCGGGCAGGCTCCCTCGCCGCTCGATCAAACTCGGCGTGGAAGGCGCAGACGTCAAGCCGGTTTGCGTTGGCTTGATCAGGTTGAGGATTTTGCGCTTGCCCTTAAGCACTGTGCTTGGGAGGAAAAGCTTCTTCGTCTCTGAGACCATCTTACCCGCAAGCATCTGCGACTGCTGGCCGAGCGAGGCCGGCTCTGGTGCAATTGCATCGTCTTCAAGTTCGCCCTCAACCTCGCTGTGATAGTCTGAGTGCTGGCCGACTGAGGTCCAACCGGTTGAAAGAATGGAAGAGCTGTCAACCTCGGGACCCTCATCGTCGTCCTCCTCAACGACACCGTCCTCCTGGACCTCAGACAGTGACTTGTTCTTGCGCCGCCGGGCTGTCTTGGTATTCGATCGCTTGACGGGCTTGAACAGATCATACTTGTAGCTGGCGTAAGTGGCAGGTGTATCATCGCTGGTTAGTGTCGCGACTCCCTGACTGGGCCGGGAGGCATGTCGTGAATGGCGCTCACGTCGGCGGAAAGTCGATGGGCGCCTCCTTGAAGCCCTCAAAGCCGCGGCCCTCCTCCATGATTTTGCGCAGCTGGTCAAATTGGAAGGCTTCCTCGTAGGCTGAATGAGGGCACATATGCTTCTGAGCTTTAGTCTTTGACAGCCAAATGTCAAGAGATCGTCACAGTCGGACCGCAGACGAACCCTTACGCGACATGAGCCAGTCGGCGTGAAGCCGAGTGATGTCCAACCTGAGGTCGAGCGTTTGGGTTAACGTTTTGGTTGAGAATAGATTTCGTAGATCTTCACCTGTAGTTCAGATCACCACACCAGAAGGTGGAGTCGAAGCGGTCGGTCGGGTCTGGTTTTACACATTCGTGCGAATCGAAGCCATGTCAGCGAACTCTGTGCGGAGTGGCAGCCTTGAAAGGTCGTGTGCCGCACCTTCGAGCAGCGTTCGGTGGTCACCTGACTCGAGGAAAGCGTCAATAGACAGTTCCGACTTGATTTTGGCGACATTCAACAATCGGACGTCAGATCTCGAGGCGTGGGCCGCCCTACACAGGAGGCCGAGCAATGTCAGCGGCTCGAAAGGCCTCTGTACCTGAACCTACGGGGCTCACAGATGCGAATTGATGAAGAGCAGCCGCTTATTGGCGAGCTTGACCGAAATGGCTACGCCGCCCTTATTGCCCCATCGACCACCGATCAGGCCGGTCGTGACGTAGGAGCCTGAGGTCGCCTGCAAGAGATGCGATGCGCCCTTCCAGATGAAGACTGCGAGGTAAATGCCGAGCATGCGCTCCTTGCGGACGAGCTGATAGGCTCCGAGACCTTCTTCGACGACACGGGCCTTGGATCGGCTGCGCGACGGCTCGGCCGGCACGGCCAGACCGCCATCCTCCTCGGCTTCAGACACATCGGCAGATGGCGGGGCCGTCACGGAGGACGCGGCTGCGGCGAGCCGATGCGAAGGTTCGCCGGCTCGGTTGCAGAACCAGTCTTCGAGGAGCTCGCTCCAACCCTTGGGCTCAGAGACCCTCGGCTGGCTTGCTTTGGCTCCTGCTGTAGACACAGAAGCTGCGTCAGGCCGAACGCCCTCGGACCCCTCCACAGTGCTGCTCTTCGACTCTTCGACATCGTGCGAGCCGATATCAGCCGCCGAGTTACTCGAGGAACTAGCTGTGATAGCCTGGCCAGACGTCGGCGAGCCCGTCTTGCTCGTCATGCCTGACGAGCCGGCGCTCGACGAGCCGACAGCGCCGCTGCCTGGGATCTGAAGCGAGAGGTTCGACCGCGAATTTGCCGACTGTTTCACCGCCAGGGCCGTAAGTGGCGCTGGTGCTGTAGTTGATGGGGCCGGAGAGGGGGCGGCATCGCTGAGAGACGTTGGTGAGGCAAGTGAGAGCGAGAAGGCTGGCGGTTGTAGGCTTCCGACGCCGTTGGAGTCGCACGAACTTCGAGTCGCCTGCGTACTCCCGACCGGCGACGAATGAGGAAGGGCGGTGATGCGAGCCGGCGCTTGAGGTGAGGACGGCTGCGGCGGCTGCCCTGACTGAGCAGCCCCAGCAAAGGGCGACGTCGCGTGCGTTGCGATGGACGGGGTCGACGTATGAGAGTGTCCAGCGCCCCACTTGACCGCTGCAAGGCCCAGCGGGATGCCAGACGGTGTTGGCGTCTCCTGACCTGAGATGACAATCATGTGGTACGTCGGAGGGACGCCTGCCTCGAGTAATGGCAGCTGCGGAAGATGTCCGCTGTCTATCTCAGCCTGCGTCGGAGGGACGTACGCCGGCACAGAACCCAGCAGGGGCGTGAGATCCCCTTTAGGAAGGCTCTCGTGCATGTTCCACGTCAAAAATCGGATCTTGACGAACGGTCGCTCATCTGGATTGAGCGAGGCTGAGCTGGCGTCTGATGGCAAGATGCCTCGGCCGTGCGCGCGCGGAGGTGAGGGGTCCGGGTGCAGGTCGGGATGGAGAAGGTTTTGGAAGCGTGAGAAGAGAGGAGGCACCTTACTCACTCCACTGGCATCATCGGCGGATGAGCCATCTGACGGGAAGCGGAAGCGCTTGTAAGCGGAGCGGGAAAGGGCTCAGGAAAGTCGACAGGGGACAGACCTCCAGTGGATGAGCCGACGTGGGGCTTGCTGTGCCCCCTAGCCTCGGTCAACGGCGCAAGCGCCTCGGCGAGGACGGGCATGGTGCCTCACAGCAATCTCAAGAAGAGTGCGAGGTCACTTGAGGAAGGCGGGCAGTATCTATTTAGTCCGGCGTGGTTTGGACGAGGCGAGGTCGACTGCGGCGACCGCGACAGGCGAAGGCTGAGCGACTCTCACGCCCGAAACAGTAGATGCAGCTGGGACAAGGCAAGACGAAGTGAGGAGCGACCTGCCAGAGTAAGACAGGGTTGACCAGGCTGAGCGCAACGCCTCGGCTAGAAGATGTTGTCCGAAGTCTTGTGTGGTGAAGCTGATGATGCGCGACGAAGAAGGCGGCGTCGAAGGGGAGGCAGGAAGTCTCCGGATGCCGACGCGCGTCACGGATGACCTTGTACCGCTGAACGAGCGCAGGCGAGCCAGGAGCAGTCCAGTCCGATGCGGCTGAGTCGAATGCTCAATAAGAGGGGCGTCGGCGAGAGGGCGTCGGCGGGAGCACTAGCAATGAGGTGCAAAGGAGGCCGGTGACGAGGGGAGCCGGCCGGCGACACGCGCAGCAGCCCCCGGCCTGTTTCCGCTGTCCCACGGTCTCTTGCCGCTCAGCCGGAATGAGGCTGCGCTCACTTGGGTCTGAATAATGAAGCATGCTTGATCTACTGTAGCTTTTATCATTGTGGCGACAATGATGACAACGAAGGCCTGCCTTGCTCCCCTGGCTAAGGAGCCGTGTTCGCGCGTCTTTGACTTTTACTTGTCGACGGTCCGACGCATGTTCCCCCTTGGCATGTCGTTGAGATCGTGTCATGTCAGACACTTGGAGCGTTGGCTATCTAGAGCTGAGCTGAATCTCCTGACGCGCTTTGCGAGATCCTCCTCAAGCTGCAAGAACGGCCTGTGCCTGGGCGACCGCCTCGCCTGCCTTGGTTCTAAAAGCTTCAAGCGCCCGCTCTGCTCCGCCGCCCCGCATACTGTCTCGCGCCAGCTCGACGCCCTCCCGTAGGGAAGAGGCGAGGCCGGAGACAAGCAGAACGGCCGCGGTATTGAGCAAGATGAAGTCGGTGATGGCGTCGGCATTCGCCCCTTCCGCAAGGGTTCCAGCGGGTGCCTCTGCCGGCGAAGGGGACGAAGGAGAGGAGTAGGAGGCGGGCGAGAGGAGCGCGCTGAGCAGGATGGCGTTTTCCGTCGACGACAGGCCTTTGACGGCCGACAAGGGATGGCAAGGAAGACCAAAATCGCGAGTAGGATGGAGGACGAGCGTCGTGATCTGACCCTGGTCCAGCGACCAGCACTGGTGTGTGCGGAGAAGGGGGAGCCATCAGCCTGGTAAGTAAGCGACAAGAGCACCAGAAGGAGATAACACGTGCGTCGGTCTCGCCAGCTGGGGAGATCTCGTCGAGGCCCTCGCGGCCGCAAACGACAAGCGCACGCTCGGTCCCAAGTTCCCTGAGTGCCTCTGCAAAGACGGGACCGAGCTCCTTCTTGAACACGCCGAGGACAATTCCGCCCGGTCGAGCAGGGTTGACCAACGGGCCGAGGACATTAAACAAAGTCCTGTTGGGGAGCTCCTTGCGAAGGGGACCCAGAGCGGCGAAGGCCGGGTGATAGAGCGCCGCAAAGAGAAAGGCGAAGGGCGAGGTAGGTGTAAGAATGGCCGGAAGAGAGGAAGGAGGGAAGGAGAGGGGGCAGGCGAGCGAGAGGAGGAGATCGGCCGAGCCTGACGCAGAAGTCGAGGCGCGATTGCCGTGCTGCCAAAAGCAAGCGTATCGAAACATTAATCAGGCCTGCGTTGGATTCCATCATCCATCAAACGGCGAGGCAGAGCAAACAAGAGAGCTTTCGTGCAAGAGGGACGCACCTTGCAGACGACGGCGCCGGCGCCGGCAGCAACGATTCCGGCCGAAGTCGAGACGTTAAACGTGTCATGACCGTCACCTCCCGTGCCGACGATGTCGACAATCCTCGGCCCTTGCTCCCCGCTCTGCTTGCTCGAGGCAAGTCTTCCGCCCATCGCAACCTGGACGCTCGAACGGCGAAGGACGCGCGCGCTAGCCGCGACGACAGCCGGGTCGAACTCCTTGCCACTCAGGCTGAGGGCGGTCAGGAAGGATCCAACCTGCGCAGCAGTGCAAGCCAGAGGGTAGCGGACGACATGCTCAAAAGCTAGCGTCGCGCTTGAGCTCGTGAAGCTGTCTGGGAAGGTGACGAGTTGCTTGAGCAAAGGCTTGAAGGTATCGGGCGTGAGGGACTCGGGCGGCGGCGGCGGCGGCGTGCAGGCCGTGGCGGTCTCCTGGTAAGCGGCCATGGAAACTGTCGCGTTATTGCGGGAGAGCGAGTGCGTACAAGAGCTAGGACCGAGATGAAATGGTACTGCGATGGGTATTGGCTCGACCCCGGACAAGATGGACGGCGGGCGTCAGGTCGACCACGGAGTTCGCTCGGGGGGAGCGGCGGCCTCGGGCTGCGGGCGCTTCAGCCTCACGATGGTCGCTGCGTTCCGACCTTGCAGCAACCTCCCCAGAGCTCTGAAGGTGCGCATGCATCAGGAAAGGAAGTTCATCTACTTGCGCTATCTCTTGACATGATCGATAGCGACTCGAACGAGGCGACTAGCCGTCTTGAGGTCCAAGAGATCCTCTCGTGGCTGCGCCCTCTCGCTCGCCGCGACGCCTGCCAGCAGCGAGCGCGCCCGCATCTCCCCTCTATCCATCACTGCAACCCGACCCTTCCTGCTGTCAGATCCGCCCACGATGGACAAACAGCTTATCAGTCTCATCAACAAAGTTCGGCTTTCCATCCTCCACTCGCTGATGCCAAGATTAGCGCCCGTGCTGCTAGCGACGAAGCGCCGCCGGTTGCTGCAGAAGAGAGAGCTGACGCCCCGCCTCGACCTCGCTTGCACCCTCCGCCCCTTTGCGAAACGCACGCAGCTCCAAGATGTCTTTTCGTCGATAGGCGTCCAGAACCCGATCGTCAGCCTGCCCATCTCTTCCTCGCTCTCAGCTTTAGCCTCCCGTCTCTCGAGGCGAGAGGCAGTTGTTTGAACGATGTGTCTTTGGGGCATGAAGACTGACCGTCTCCCGCCCCCCCCCCCCGCCCCCTCTAAATGCCTTCTGCCTTCCATGATGCCCCTCCCCGACAATGGCTTGAGCGCGCACAGGACTTGCCTCAGATTGCTGTAATTGGGTCGCAATCGAGGTTCGTTTGTGCTTTCACCTCCTATGGCTGCCCAGTCGTCCAAGGGGCGAGCCGGGCAGAGACTGCGCGTTCGAAGAGCGATTGGATGCGCATCCTCTGACGGTCAATGGCGGGACAAGCTCAAGCTTCCCTGCCACGCGCTGGACTTGGCGGCCTAAGACATGATCTCAACACGCCAGATGCTGATATCTTCCCTGGTTTTCTGTCTCCGGCTCATGTCGATTCACCTTTCGTTATCCGTTCGCCTCGTCCAAACCTCGCACGCCCTGCTCACTATTGAGCACATAGCGGCAAGTCTTCTGTTCTCGAGGTTCGTTGATTTGCCGCCTTCTCCGATCGTCTCATCTGTGCCATGGCAGCTGACGTTTTCAACGGACGTTCTTGGTCGAGTAGAATATCGTCGGACGCGACTTCCTTCCTAGGTGTGTGAAGTCAATCAAGCAGGGCAGATGCCGGCCCGAACGTGCCAACACGCTCAGCCCTCCTGATCCACCTGAGCCACCTGTCAAGCTTTCGGCTTATCATTTGGGCGGTCATCCTACTTGCTTGGAGCTGCGGGCTCTGTGGGGTTGAGGAGGACGGCCGGCACAAGGGAATAGCCGGCGCGTGTATGGCTTATAAGCTGACCCGTTGCCCCTCCCTTGCGTGCTGCTTCCCTTTCTCTGTGCGCGTCTGCAACCTTCTTATCATCTGACCTTCAGAGGAACCGTACGTGGAAGCTCCTCAGAAGATAAGGCCCCGAAGTTTCATTAAGCTGACCTGTCTGTCGCCTCACAATCGACCGTCCGCCTTGCAGGGTATTGTCACCCGTCGACCATTGGTACGCACTTTAGCATATCTATGCTTGCTTCTCTCCACCATGCCAGGATAGCGATGCTGACCGTGATTCTTCTCACTCACAGATTCTTCAACTCATCAATCGGCCGGCCACCTCGCAGTTGACGGACGGGGCTAAGGAAACGGCGGCCGATGCGAACCTGAACGAGGACAATGCCGACGAGTGGGGAGAGTTCCTCCACCTACCTGGAGAGAAGTTTCATGACTTTGGCAAGATTCGCGAGGAGATTGTGCGCGATACTGAGCGACACACGGGCAAGAACGCTGGTCCGTCCTTGAACAGCGTTGCGCCCCGTTGCCCTGATTCGAGCTCTACTCACTGGCGCTCCGCTCGTCCCTGCTAAAGGCATTTCGCCTAACCCAATCAACCTGCGAATCTACTCACCGAACGTCCTCACCTTGACGCTCGTCGACTTGCCCGGCCTGACAAAGGTCCCCGTTGGCGATCAGCCGCGCGACATTGAGAAGCAGATCCGCGACATGCTCCTCAAGTTCATCTCAAAGCCGAATGCCGTCATTCTCGCCGTCACAGCAGCCAACACGGATCTGGCCAACTCAGATGGTCTGCAGCTCGCCCGATCCGTCGACCCTGAGGGCACGCGGACAATCGGCGTCTTGACAAAGGTTGACCTCATGTACGTCTACTCTTGATTGGACCGTTTCGCCCATCGGCCAGGGGCTGAATATCTCTTCCTTCGCTTGCCTTCACTTCCCAGGGACCAGGGCACTGACGTTGTCGACATTCTTGCCGGCCGGATCATCCCCCTCCGGCTCGGCTATGTGCCTGTCGTTAACCGCGGCCAGCGTGACATTGACCAGAAGAAGGCAATCAACGCTGCGCTGGAGAATGAGCGGGCCTTCTTCGAAAATCATGGCTCGTACAAGAACAAGGCCCAGTATTGCGGCACGCCTTACCTCGCCCGCAAGCTCAACACGCTCCTCATGCACCACATCAAGGCGACGCTACCCGACATCAAGGGTCGGATTGCCTCGCAGCTCCAGCGCTACCAGCAGGAGCTCGCCTCGCTCGGCGGGGCGATGGGTGAGCAAAGTGGCGGTAATGTCGTTCTCTCGGTCATCACCGAGTTTTGCTCCGAGTTCCGGACCGTTATCGACGGCGGCAGCAACGATCTGTCGGTCAACGAGCTCTCGGGCGGAGCGCGCATATCTTTTGTCTATCACGAGCTCTTCAACAACGGCGTGCGCTCGATCGACCCGTTTGATCAGGTCAAGGATGGCGATATCCGGACGATCCTTTACAACTCGTCGGGCTCGACGCCGTCGCTGTTTGTCGGCACCGCTGCCTTTGAGGTCATTGTCAAGCAGCAGATCAAACGGCTCGAGGAGCCCTCGCTCAAGTGCTGTCAGCTCGTCTACGACGAGCTCATCCGTATCCTCGGCCAGATCCTCTCAAAGGTCCAGGCCTTCAAGCGGTACCCGGCCCTCAAGGAGCAATTTAACGCTGTCGTCATCGGCTTCTTCCGCGAAGCCATGGTGCCGACAACCAAGCTCGTCTCTGACATGGTCAACATGCAGGCTTGCTACGTCAACACGACCCATCCAGACTTCCTCAACGGTCACAAGGCCATGGCGCTCGTCTCTGACCGGCTCGCCGCCTCCAAGCCGGCAGAGAAACCGCAGGACCCGAAGAAAATCTCGGCCGCGGCTATCAACAACAATCGCGACCTTGAGGTAACCGACAAGAAGGAGGAACCTTCGTTCTTCTCGACCTTTTTCCCCGCTGGCGCCCGGGCCGCCGCGCCCAAGAAGAAGGCGGGTGCGAGCGTTATGGAGACGCCGCCGCCCGTGATCCGGCCACAGGCAGCCCTCTCTGACCGCGAATCGATGGAGACCGAGGTCATCAGTGCGTCTGACGCACACTGTCCTTTGTTGACCCTCCTTTGTCTGCTGTCGCTGATGTGCCTCTCGTTCGCAGAGCTGCTCATCCACTCGTACTTCAACATTGTCAAGCGTGAGATGATCGACATGGTGCCCAAGTCGATCACATACACGCTCGTCCAGCAGTCCAAGGACCAGCTACAGCGGGTCCTGCTTGAGCAGGTGCGTCCGACCCTGTCTTCACTCGGTGCCAACGATAGCGGTGTGGCGGATATACGCTGACGACCTGCGTGATACTCTCCCCTTTTTGACAGCTTTATAAGCCTGAAACGCTGAGCGAGCTCATGAAGGAGTCCGAGTTTGTTGTACAGCGCCGCAAGGAGTGCATCAAGATGTGCGACGCCGTCCTGCCTCTGACCTTCGCCTCAGTCTCCTCGGCTGACCTCCTTGTGTGCGCCACTCGATCGCCGCAGGGTCGACGCTCTGCAGAAGGCCGAGAACATTGTCGCCGGCGTCTGAAGGCGACAGGACAGGTAATGATACATGGGGTCGACGGCTACACGGGAATGAGGCGGAGTGGAGGGGAAGCAGAAGAGCGAGAGGTCAAAGGCCTACTTGCGCTGCCAGGTTTCAGCATAGGGCGTCGTCTTTGGCAAGACGGGCTCGCGATCGGCTGCCCAGATGATGCGCGAGGTCGACTTGGCTTCGGTCTAGATTTCGAAGGAGCGAGTAAGTGAGGCACGTAGAACGGAACTCGGCCGGGGCGTCAGCCCTGAGCCCGCTGAAGGTCGGCCGGTACGCGTAAGAGGAACGAACGATAGGCTTCTTTGGCGAGTTAGCTTCCTCGGCCATCAGCGCCCTGCGATCGTCTACTTCTTGCTTGAGCCGGGGCGAAAGAGCCTGACATCGCGGACATGAAACGAGTGTAAAGGGAGAGGCGGTCAGCGGGAAGGGCGAGGAGTAAGGTCGGTCGAAGCCAGATCGTCATCGGAATGGACAATGCGGGCCTGAGCCGGCGCGGTAGAGGTCCTTGAGCAAGCGAGAAGGGAGACATACGTTGTAGTACTGCTCTTGTGTCGGCGTCGCCCCTAGACCGTACAGGACCCAGCATCGGCGAGGGCGGGCGTGATCGCAGGAGTCCGATCGGACGAGGCAAGCGGACGAGAGAGGGAAGGATCAGAGACTTCAGCTTTCAGCGCAGGCAGTGAATCAGGCTATACAGACAGGTCATGACGCCGTAGCCGAGCGCGGTCACTGCCAGGAAAGACCGGCGTGGGTCGAAGGGCGAGGCAGAAGGTCAGCCGGCTGCAGGTGGAGCTCGAGGCGAGCTCGAAAGGGTCAAGCGAACAGCTCAGCTGTCCATCAACAGCGGTAGTGGGAAGGACTGACTCCCGGCGACGACCATAGAAAATTTACCCCACTGAACTTTGGCCATACTTGCTAAGTCAAAGTGTGATGAGGATGTGGAAGCAGAACAAGCTGAGAGGCAGAGGAGCTCGAGGTCAACCGGGCTCTGCCAGAACCGCGCTCGTGCGGCGAGCGCAGGCTGAAGGGCGCCCGTCGCCCGCCGACGAAAGAATCAGTGCTAGCGCTCGGCCACCCCGGTAGTAGACACGCCCCAAGGACGCAAAATTCAAACATGGGACCCTGAACCGCCTCTCGGTTGTTTCTGGTTAAATCCGGTCAAGTGCTGTCGTGAGCGAATCGCATTGGTGGGCGATCGAGCCGCAAGGGTAATGACGCGCAGCAAACGGCGCCCCCCCCGTCGCCCTGCACAGGCGGGAAACGAGCCTCAAGATGGCTGCCTTTTTGGGCAGCGTTATCATGCCCATTAGGCGCCGCTCAAGCTGTTCAATGGACTTCGCCTTTCCGCGCTGTGCGGCGTAAGCAGCATGCAACGATGATGATGTAATCGAAGTAATCATGGTACCATTAGGCGCCCTATTCGCTATCATTTCCGTGTCAATGATATATGGCAATCTTCGGGCTACATAAATATTCTTTAATCTTGGAGTCGGGTGTAGTCACATTAAAAGAAAGAGCGTTGAGGCTGGCTCACCGCGAGGGTCGTCCGCGCGCGCCGATGCGCAACCGTCGCCCCGCGGCGATCATGCCTCAAAGTCAGCAACCGTAACACGAATCACCCACCCTGACCTAACTCTCAGTGCCTACTAGACGATCTCAATTCAGATTTCTGTCGCTCCATTTTTAGACTCTTTGAGACGTCTTGTGCCGCTGTGGAGCTGACAAGGCTGGAATCATGAATTGCAATGGAGCTGAATTGTGTCTGTCGGCGTCGCGAGAGCCCCCCCGGCCGCGGGATGGAGCCTGGCGTGCGTCTCAGTGCCAGGCTTGGTCAGGCCGCCGCCCGCTTGACAAGCGGGCGAGCTCGACCTCGAGACCAGCTCCCCCCCATCTCATTCCTCTTTCCTCCTTTCCTCATGCTTCGAACGAGTCACGACCCTTCAAGAAACGTCGGTGCGTGGATGTGGCTGAAAAGACGCTGCTGCCGGCTCAGCAGGCTGACATTACAAACATCACCGGCCGCTCTATACAGGCCACGCCCGCCCCCGCCACGCCGCCAGGCCGGTCCAACGGCCAGCCTGGCCCCTCGCCCTCCCCCCAGGGCTTCACGTGTTGGAGTTACAACGAGCGCGGCGGGCCGGGGGCGCAGAGCCAGCGGCGGCAGGCGGCCGCGCGCGCGCTGGCGGCCGCGCACTTGCCGATGCGGTCCTGACGCGCGGACTGCATCTGCATTTCTCTTTCCTTCCTTCTCCCTCTTAGCTTGTTGAAAGGCACGGCCTTGCAGGGGTGCAGGGCAGTCGGGTGAACGCTTGCATATCATAAGAGTTTTGAGACTTCTAAATTATTAGGAGGGAGGGAGCCGTAAGGGCGGAGGGAGTGAGGTTGAAGGGGGAGGAAAAATATGAGATGTTGTACAAGAAAATCCGGACGCTGGATTTTCTTGTCACAGAATATAGTATTTATTGAGGCGCAGCGCGCGCGCAGTGCAGCTGCGCGTTGGCTGCGCGCTGACTGCGCGCTAGCTGCGCGCGAGCTGCGCGTGCTGCGCAAGGCGGCTCACTGCGCGCCAGGCTGCAGCGAGAGAGGGTCGCACTTGCACTTGCAGCGAGGCTGCAGCGGGCGAGCGCTGCAGCGCGCCGGCGCTGCTAAGTCCCTCCCGCCAGCAGCCACGACGCCCCTCTTCCAATACTTCAACTCGTCGTGGCGACCACTCCTCGACCCATCCAGGCCCTAAAGGATGCTCAGTCACAGCCAAGAGGCAACTAACCAAAAGGTGCAGGGCGGTCGAGCTGACCCGGGGGACTGACAGGGGGCGCTTCACGGCCTGCAGGGGGGCGAAGTTGACCTCGACGAGGTCGAGCGAGGTCGACTGACCCATGCCACAGCCTCCACAGCCCGCCTCAAGAACCGGGCCACCTCGGCGACAGTCCAGGCGGGTGGATGCGACCTTCAAGACCACGGTGCGTGTTGTGGCGATCGGATGAGCTGATCCAGGTTGTCCAAGGCGTTTTCCGGGCCTTCGGCGCGGCCTGGCGGACGCTGGCGCGGGCGCCGTGCGGCGCAGGGACCCCCGGCGGAACGAGCAACCACCCCTTCTCGTGCAGCACTCCTGTTGAGCGAAGGACGGAACGGGATGAGCTACCTCAGTCACCAAGAAGTGGACTGTACATGTGATAGTCTAGGCACCTGTTGAGCGAAGGACGGAACGGGATGAGCTACCTAGAGTGAGGGTCAGGACGTGTTACATGCAGTGAGCTAGGAGGCGAAAGGTGGGACTGACCTCAGTCACCAAGAAGTGGACTGAGGTCTCTACGGAAGGGGGGAGGAGGGAAAAGCTAAGAGGGAGAGAGAAGGAAGGGGAAATGCAGATGCAGTCCGCGCGTCAAGACTGCATCGGCAAGTGCGCGGCCGCCAGCGCGCGCGCGGCCGCCTGCCGCCGCTGGCTCTGCGCACCGCGCCGCGCTCGTCGCAACTCCAACAACTCCCACTGCTTGGCTAACCGTATCCAGCTCGGAGAACGCCCGTGGGGCGAACATGCTGACCTCCTTCGTCCCAGTGGGTGGACCGACCGCCTTCGAACCGAGTTGACGGCCGCTACTGCAGGCGTCGCGCGGCGCAGGGGACTCCGGCCGGCCGGGCGACCACTCCTGGCGGTCCGACACTCCCACTGCTCGAAGATCGAGCGCCTGGGACTGGGAGGCAATCATGTTGACCTGCGCCGCCTGACTGACCCGGCTGACGACCGCGTTGACCACTGCTGGCGCCGCTGGCGCCGCTCGTGCTGCCACTAGGCCCTCTAGTCCTCCGCGCGAGCGAAGCCGCTCGAACGTCTCGCGTGAGAGAACCTTGGTAAGCAAGTAACGCTGAGCGAAGGACGGAACGGGATGAGCTACCTCAGTCACCAAGAAGTGGACTGTACATGTGATAGTCTAGGCACCTGTTGAGCGAAGGACGGAACGGGATGAGCTACCTAGAGTGAGGGTCAGGACGTGTTACATGCAGTGAGCTAGGAGGCGAAAGGTGGGACTGACCTCAGTCACCAAGAAGTGGACTGAGGTCTCTACGGAAGGGGGGAGGAGGGAAAAGCTAAGAGGGAGAGAGAAGGAAGGGGAAATGCAGATGCAGTCCGCGCGTCAAGACTGCATCGGCAAGTGCGCGGCCGCCAGCGCGCGCGCGGCCGCCTGCCGCCGCTGGCTCTGCGCACCGCGCCGCGCTCGTCGCAACTCCAACACTCCCTCTCGACGAGCTGCTTCGTCTACTCCCTCTGCTCCCTCTGGTTCTGGCAGGGAAGGGGCCAGACCGCGCCCCCGGAGACCCATGCCAAAAGAGAAGAACTGGTGCTTGACCCGACCTAGGAGCTTCGTGCCCAGGTCGGCCAGCATCTCGTTCGTCGGCAGAGACACGACGGACACCGTGCCATCCTCCACCTTGTCGCGAGTGAAGTGGTGTCGTATGTCAATGTGTTTCGAACGAGCGTGCGAGTTCGGGTTCATTGCTAGCGCTCGAGCGCCTCGGTTGTCCTCGTAGACCGTCGTGGGGCCGGGCGGGAGGAGCTGCAGCGACGCCAGGACAGACCGCAGCCAGACCGTCTTCTTGACCGCATGAGCCAGCGCGATATACTCCGCCTCGCATGTAGACAGCACGACGCTCTCCTGCTTCTTGGATGCCCAGCTGATAGCGCCACCGTTTAGCATCGAGACGTAAGCGCTGTGCGAGCGGCGGCCGTCGATATCGGCCGAGGCGTAGTCCGCGTCCGAGTAGACCTCCAACGTCGACCCGCTTTTCCCGCCCGCGCCGTATGTTCGCCCCCACTCCTTCGTCGTCACAAGGTAAGCGAGGACTCGCTTCAGCGCTGACCAGTGCGCCTTGCCAGGACAGGCTGCGAACTGGGCCAGCCGGACGACCGCGAGAGAGAGGTCGGGCCGGGTGACCAGCATGACCCACAGCAAGCCGCCCAGCAGCTGTGCGTAAGGTACGCCCGCCATCTCCCTCCTCTCATCCTCCGTCTGTGGGCTTTGGGCCTTCCTCAGGACCAGGCTGGGGTCGAGCGGGATGACCACTGGGTGAGGCGACGTCATGTGGAACTTGGCTGCGAGGTGCTTGACGTAGGGCCGCTGGGAGATCTGGAGCGTCCTCTGCGACCTGTCCCGCACGACCTCGATGCCGAGACAGAACCGCATCTCGCCCAGGTCCTTGACGGTGAATGCTGATGCGATGCGCGCCTTGACCTCGCTCAGGATCTTGACGCCCGACGCAAAGAGCCCGAAGTCGTCCACGTAGACCGCCAGGTGGAGCTCCTCCCCGCCCCATCGCAACGTGTAGAGGCCCTGATCCGCGGTCGACCTCTCGAAGCCAATGTCTGTGAGTGCTTCGTGCAGCTTGAGATACCACTGCCTGGCCGCCTGCTTCAAGCCGTAGAGGCCCTTGTGTAGGCGGCAGACCCAGTCCTCCTTGCCCGGCTCTTCGAAGCCTGGCGGCTGACGCATGTAGACCTCCTCCTGCAGCTCGCCGTACAGGTAGGCCGTCTCGACGTCCATCTGGTGGACCTCCCAATCGCGGGAGGCCGCCTCGGCCAGCAGCAACCTCAGTGTCGTGAGTTTCACCACTGGAGAGAAGGTCTCATCCGCGTAGTAGTGTCATGGTTCGACCCTGCCAGCCCGACCCCGGGTTCGAACCCCCAACCTCGGACAACTCGAACTGCAAGATCTCAAGCACTACCGCTTCGCCACTGGCCACTGGCCAGTTGCTTCCACCAGAGA